>OY755198.1:1748647-1907638 GCA_963576735.1 Bedellia somnulentella
AAGCTTATTACTTAAGCTATCAAATAATGGTATAACAGTATCCCGCTTTGCCGTCAGAGTAAGGAATAATTGACAGAGAAAATCTCCAGTGAAATCCCCATTTCTTCCAAACCAAGACCTGTGACACTTTTAAATTACATTCATTGCAAAGCTAATTTCATAAGCTATCAAATGGTGGTAAAGTTATATCACTCTTTGCCGTGTGTATAAGTGAATTTATGCGATAAAGATGGGTAAGTTCAAGGAAACTTTAAATTTGTGAAAAAATTATGGTATCTCCGTAACACTTTGTGTTTATAGTAATTGTAAAGCTTATTATTTAAGCGATCTAATGATATTTTAATTGTATTCTAATCTTTTTATATTAATTGTTAAGAACGTGTTTAATTATCTTTAATCTAGATTTAATATTAACATAGGAGCGAAAACATAACGCAGTTTTTGGTTTATGGTTGTATCTGAGGCAAAAGCGCTCGAACTTTAAATTGAACTCGCCAAAACTAAGTTGTTTGAATAAGATACAATATTTGTTATTTTCTTTAGAAATTGTGCATTATACATTAATCTATACTTTTTGGTTTTCTGTCAATCGTATGCTTGGATACACACTTTACTCTAAATAATTATTAAAAATATCATGTTGTATTTTCTATTTATATTTCATATTGTCAATTATTTATTACTCCAACGGCAAAATGGGATTATGTTATACCATCATTTAATAGCTTATGTAATAAGCTTTAAAATGAATGTAACCACAAAGTGTTACGGATCTTGGTTTAGGAGAAGTGTCGATTTTTCTGGAGCGGCCGCTGTATTTCTTACAGTTGTATACGCTGTCATCTTCTCCGTCGAATATTCCTTACTCTGACGGCAAAGCGGGATACTGTTATACCATTATTTGATAGCTTAAGTAATAAGCTTTATAATGAAGGTAACCACAAAGTGTTACGGGTCTTGGTTTAGGAGAGGTGAGGATTTTTCTGGAGCGGCCGCTATATTTGTTATACTTGTAGACGCTGTCATCTTCTCCGTCGAATATTCCTTACTTTGACGGCAAAGCGGGATACTGTAATACCATTATTTGATAGCTTAAGTAATAAGCTTTACAATGAAGGTAACCACAAAGTGTTACGGGTCTTGGTTTAGGAGAGGTGAGGATTTTTCTGGAGCGGCCGCTATATTTGTTATACTTGTAGACGCTGTCATCTTCTCCGTCGAATATTCCTTACTTTGACGGCAAAGCGGGATACTGTAATACCATTATTTGATAGCTTAAGTAATAAGCTTTACAATGAATGTAACCACAAAGTGTTACGGGTCTTGGTTTAGGAGAAGTGAGGATTTTCTGGAGCGGCCGCCATATTTCTTACAGTTGTATACGCTGTCATCTTCACCGTCGAATATTCCTTACTCTAACGGCAAAGCAGGATACTGTTATACCATCATTTGATAGCCTATGTAATAGGCTTTACAATGAATGTAATTACAAAGTGAAACGGGTCTTGGTTTAGGAGAGGTGAGGATTTTTCTGGAGCGGTCGCTATATTTCTTACAGTTGTATACGCTGTCATCTTCACCGTCGAATATTCCTTACTCTGACGGCAAAGCGGGACACTGTTATACCATTATTTGATAGCTTTAGTAATAAGCTTTACAATGAAGGTAACCACAAAGTGTTACGGGTCTTGGTTTAGGAGAAGTGAGGATTTTCTGGAGCGGCCGCCATATTTCTTACAGTTGTATACGCTGTCATCTTCACCGTCGAATATTCCTTACTCTAACGGCAAAGCAGGATACTGTTATACCATCATTTGATAGCCTATGTAATAGGCTTTACAATGAATGTAATTACAAAGTGAAACGGGTCTTGGTTTAGGAGAGGTGAGGATTTTTCTGGAGCGGTCGCTATATTTCTTACAGTTGTATACGCTGTCATCTTCACCGTCGAATATTCCTTACTCTGACGGCAAAGCGGGATACTGTTATACCATTATTTAATAGCTTAAGTAATAAACTTTACAATGAAGGTAACCACAAAGTGTTACGGGTCTTGGTTTAGGAGAAGTGAGGATTTTCTGGAGCGGCCGCCATATTTCTTACAGTTGTATACGCTGTCATCTTCACCGTCGAATATTCCTTACTCTAACGGCAAAGCAGGATACTGTTATACCATCATTTGATAGCCTATGTAATAGGCTTTATAATGAATGTAATTACAAAGTGAAACGGGTCTTGGTTTAGGAGAGGTGAGGATTTTTCTGGAGCGGTCGCTATATTTCTTACAGTTGTATACGCTGTCATCTTCACCGTCGAATATTCCTTACTCTGACGGCAAAACGGGATACTGTTTTACCATTATTTGATAGCTTTAGTAATAAGCTTTACAATGAAGGTAACCACAAAGTGTTACGGGTCTTGGTTTAGGAGAAGTGAGGATTTTCTGGAGCGGCCGCCATATTTCTTACAGTTGTATACGCTGTCATCTTCACCGTCGAATATTCCTTACTCTAACGGCAAAGCAGGATACTGTTATACCATCATTTGATAGCCTATGTAATAGGCTTTACAATGAATGTAATTACAAAGTGAAACGGGTCTTGGTTTAGGAGAGGTGAGGATTTTTCTGGAGCGGTCGCTATATTTCTTACAGTTGTATACGCTGTCATCTTCACCGTCGAATATTCCTTACTCTGACGGCAAAGCGGGATACTGTTATACCATTATTTGATAGCTTAAGTAATAAACTTTACAATGAAGGTAACCACAAAGTGTTACGGGTCTTGGTTTAGGAGCGGTGTGGATTTTTCTGGAGCGGCCGCTGTATTTCTTACAGTGGTATACGCTGTCATCTTCACCGTCGAATATTCCTTACTCTGATGGCAAAGCGGGATACTGTTATACCATCATTTGATAGCTTAAGTAATAAGCTTTACAATGAAGGTAACCACAAAGTATTACGGGTCTTGGTTTAGGAGAGGTGAGGATTTTTCTGGAGCGGTCGCTATATTTCTTACAGTTGTATACGCTGTCATCTTCTCCGTCGAATATTCCTTACTCTGACGGCAAAACGGGATACTGTTATACCATTTTTTGATAGCTTAAGTAATAAGCTTTACAATGAAGGTAACCACAAAGTGTTACGGGTCTTGGTTTAGGAGAGGTGAGGATTTTTCTGGAGCGGCCGCTATATTTGTTATACTTGTAGACGCTGTCATCTTCTCCGTCGAATATTCCTTACTTTGACGGCAAAGCGGGATACTGTAATACCATTATTTGATAGCTTAAGTAATAAGCTTTACAATGAATATAACCACAAAGTGTTACGGGTCTTGGTTTAGGAAAGGTGAGGATTTTTCTGGAGCGGCCGCTATATTTCTTATACTTGTAGACGCTGTCATCTTCTCCGTCGAATATTCCTTACTTTGACGGCAAAGCGGGATTCTGTAATACCATTATTTGATAGCTTAAGTAATAAGCTTTACAATGAATGTAACCACAAAGTGTTACGGGTCTTGGTTTAGGAAAATTGAGGATTTTTCTGGAGCGGCCGCTATATTTCTTACAGTTGTATACGCTGTCATCTTCACCGTCGAATATTCCTTACTCTGATAGCAAAGCGGGATACTGTTATACCATTATTTGATAGCTTAAGTAATAAGCTTTACAATGAAGGTAACCACAAAGTGTTACGGGTCTTGGTTTAGGAGAGGTGAGGATTTTTCTGGAGCGGCCGCTGTATTTCTTACAGTGGTATACGCTGTCATCTTCACCGTCGAATATTCCTTACTCTGACGGCAAAACGGGATACTGTTATACCATTATTTGATAGTTTAAGTAACAAGCTTTACAATGAAGGTAACCACAAAGTGTTACGAGTCTTGGTTTAGGAGAAGTGAGGATTTTCTGGAGCGGCCGCCATATTTCTTACAGTTGTATACGCTGTCATCTTCACCGTCGAATATTCCTTACTCTGACGGCAAAGCGGGATACTGTTATACCATCATTTGATAGCCTATGTAATAGGCTTTACAATGAATGTAATTACAAAGTGAAACGGGTCTTGGTTTAGGAGAGGTGAGGATTTTTCTGGAGCGGTCGCTATATTTCTTACAGTTGTTTACGCTGTCATCTTCACCGTCGAATATTCCTTACTCTGACGGCAAAACGGGATACTGTTATACCATCATTTGATAGCTTAAGTAATAAGCTTTATAATGAAGGTAACCACAAAGTGTTACGAGTCTTGGTTTAGGAGAATTGAGGATTTTTCTGGAGCGACCGCTATATTTCTTACAGTTGTATACGCTGTCATCTTCACCGTCGAATATTCCTTACTCTGACGGGAAAGCGGGATACTGTTATACCATTATTTGATAGCTTAAGTAATAAGCTTTACAATGAAGGTAACCACAAAGTGTTACGGGTCTTGGTTTAGGAGAGGTGAGGATTTTTCTGGAGCGGCCGCTGTATTTCTTACAGTGGTATACGCTGTCATCTTCACCGTCGAATATTCCTTACTCTGACGGCAAAACGGGATACTGTAATACCATTATTTGATAGCTTAAGTAATAAGCTTTACAATGAATGTAACCACAAAGTGTTACGGGTCTTGGATTAGGAGAATTGAGGATTTTTCTGGAGCGGCCGCCATATTTCTTACAGTTGTATACGCTGTCATCTTCACCGTCGAATATGCCTTACTCTGACGGCAAAGCGGGATACTGTTATACCATCATTTCATAGTTTATGTAATAGGCTTTACAATGAATATAATCACAAAGTGTTACGGGTCTTGGTTTAGGAGAGGTGAGGATTTTTCTGGAGCGGCCGCTGTATTTCTTACAGTGGTATACGCTGTCATCTTCACCGTCGAATATTCCTTACTCTGACGGCAAAACGGGATACTGTTATACCATTATTTGATAGTTTAAGTAACAAGCTTTACAATGAAGGTAACCACAAAGTGTTACGAGTCTTGGTTTAGGAGAAGTGAGGATTTTCTGGAGCGGCCGCCATATTTCTTACAGTTGTATACGCTGTCATCTTCACCGTCGAATATTCCTTACTCTGACGGCAAAGCGGGATACTGTTATACCATCATTTGATAGCCTATGTAATAGGCTTTACAATGAATGTAATTACAAAGTGAAACGGGTCTTGGTTTAGGAGAGGTGAGGATTTTTCTGGAGCGGTCGCTATATTTCTTACAGTTGTTTACGCTGTCATCTTCACCGTCCAATATTCCTTACTCTGACGGCAAAACGGGATACTGTTATACCATCATTTGATAGCTTAAGTAATAAGCTTTATAATGAAGGTAACCACAAAGTGTTACGAGTCTTGGTTTAGGAGAATTGAGGATTTTTCTGGAGCGACCGCTATATTTCTTACAGTTGTATACGCTGTCATCTTCACCGTCGAATATTCCTTACTCTGACGGCAAAGCGGGATACTGTTATACCATTATTTGATAGCTTAAGTAATAAGCTTTACAATGAAGGTAACCACAAAGTGTTACGGGTCTTCGTTTAGGAGAGGTGAGGATTTTTCTGGAGCGCCCGCTGTATTTCTTACAGTGGTATACGCTGTCATCTTCACCGTCGAATATTCCTTACTCTGACGGCAAAACGGGATACTGTAATACCATTATTTGATAGCTTAAGTAATAAGCTTTACAATGAATGTAACCACAAAGTGTTACGGGTCTTGGATTAGGAGAATTGAGGATTTTTCTGGAGCGGCCGCCATATTTCTTACAGTTGTATACGCTGTCATCTTCACCGTCGAATATGCCTTACTCTGACGGCAAAGCGGGATACTGTTATACCATCATTTCATAGTTTATGTAATAGGCTTTACAATGAATATAATCACAAAGTGTTACGGGTCTTGGTTTAGGAGAAGTGACGATTTTTCTGGAGCGGCTCCCATGCTTAATTTCATTTTATCTGCAGGCTTTGGCACTGTCTACAGTTGATAGGGATGTATGTCCGGATAAGTATCGAGACATATAACATAATAACTAGTGAAAACTTTGGATTTACATGTTATTCTGGTAAATGGAACCAAAAAGTATTTTACTTCTTAATTTGGTCGTATTATAATGGCTGCCAGTTTTGGCTGCCAACTTCACACAGGTTATAAAATGTACATTGAAAAGCAAACATTCTTGTACTTATCATCTTTAGAAAAAATATTTTCAACTAGCTTTCCGCCCACGGCTTCCACGGTTGTATTGCGGAATGAAGCACAACTATAAGAAAACTTCGCATTCCCACGATTTACCTCGGGAATATCATTTTTTCCGGGATAAAACCCTATTATTTAATCTCGACTTCTAACTTTACGTCTGCAAAATTTCAAAGCAATCGGTTTCGTAGTTACGGCGTGAAAGCGGAACAAACAAATAAACAACACTTTCCAATTTAAAAAAATAGTAAGGATAAGTCGATAATAAATAAATCAGTACAATAATAATATTTATTTTGTTAACTATTTCTGTTTGTTAATTATCATGGTTGTTAACGGTGAGGGAAAACATCGTGAGGAAACCCACATGGCTGAGTTGTACTTAGTTATGTGACAGTGTATTCGTACAAAACGGGGCGATAGGCTTGCCCCCTATCACGTGAGTACACTGTCCATGCAAAACGTGGGTACTCTGAACACCAGGTGACAAAGTCACGTGATGTTCAGAAGTATTAGTACCTCTGCCAACCCCTTGGGGGATATTCGGCGTGAACGTTTATGCTTATGCTTATTATTTCTGTTTGGCCCGATTGTGACATGAATTAAACAGGCAGATAGTTTATGTAATGAGGAGTAAATAAGGTTGACGAGTAAATAAAATTAGGATATTTTTTTTAATACTGTAGTAATACCTACTAGTATCCGTTTCAAGACCAAAAAAGATAGTTAAATAATTCGAAACTATTTAAAGCTTTGACTATCGTATTCTATTTGACAAAAACTAACACCAAATAATCTAAAACAATTTTCTTCCAGACAAAACTGCTATGCTACAACCATGAAACCAACCACAGCGATCGCCATCTTGTTTCTCATTCCTGTCATTCTATCCGACACCATAGACAACGACCAAAACCGCGAGGTTGCGTTTGTCAAAGATCCACTACTGAGAAGTACCGATGGTAAAACGGAACTGTACGATACGGAAACGACAGAAACGTATGACGTCACTAATGCTATGGAAGCTGAGAATGTCAGTGACGTCACTACAGAAACGTCAGCGATGGTGGATGCGACGACGGAGGATGATAATGTTACGACAGGCGGGGTTGATGTGAGTGAGGAAGATAAAAATAAGGTAAGAGCTCTAGATTTCATTCAATATAATTAAGTTTTATACATTTTACCCGAAATTTTAGAAAGAGAACGGTAGATAGCGATATTATGAAAGTCCGATACGTTCACTTGTTCCCTCTTTTGCACTTTTCGTGTAACACCTACATGGTTGATTACATGAAGAAGATGGATGAGAGTAAAGTTGTGAAATAGATATAAAGAGCTATGCGAATAGTAAAGACAATAGTAGGCGTATTTAGACCACATAGAGGATGTAGACAGTAAAACAGTATGTTGAAAATATTGATTATGAAGATTTTTTATCCGTTATATCTCTTGCTCTATGTTATAAATTCTTCGGGCTTCGAGCCATCACCTCTCTAAATAATTATTGTAGCAGCCAATACAAAATATAAATAGATAGATAGATCATCAATAAATAGATGTTTGTTGGACATAGACCTTCCCGAAATGTCTCAAGAACGACCGGTCCTGCGGTATCCTGTGTTCATCCATCGGTCGCGCGCGACTCTCACTAATTCATCAGTTTACTTCAAGGCCTTTGAGGCCAGCAGTTAGCATCACTTCAAAGTCTCATAAGCGTAATGATATGACATTTCTGTTTAAAATTTTCCAGACTGAACCACCAAAATCGACTACAGAAGCAATCACCGCAAAGCCAATCAAGCATGATGATCCAGAAGTCATTGGACAGAGAAGTCCAAAAACGGAAATAAGTAAGTCGATATTTTAACAATACTAGTGGGTAATGAGTTTATTTTAAATTTCCCGACCAATCACAGCGCAGCTCTTTTGAATTTCTAGTGCTTTTTTTCTGATTGGCCGGTTTGCAAAAATTCCGACCAATCACAGCGCATCTCTGATCGACTAAAGTTTGCGCGCGCTTATGACACTCAAGCAAAGTCTATGGGCCAAAATCGAAACTTTGAAATTCTGTAACAATTAACTTAATCCAGTTACATCAGATGTCTGAATTTTGTGCACACCACGGCCGCGAACTGTACAAAACGATACCTGAACCAAATTTCTAGCTTAACTCATCGCGTCACAGGCTTCCGGGCAAGAAAGAGGCTTACAGAAATAATATATAAAGATATGGATACTTATCTACTAATTCTCAACCTCTAAGTGTTTTTTTTAATAAGCACACTGTATGCATTCAAACAAGTGTTGAAGAAAAGGCGAGTTAAAAGATAGAATACTTGATGATGGAGGTTTCCGAGCAACTCATAGATACAAATCTCAGATACCTTACTTAAAACATATATATAGTCGCCATTAGAGAAAATAGAGTGCAAACTAAGAATCAACGGATTTTGTGATTTCAAAACATCTTTTAGAGGGATTTTTTATTAACTTAAATAATATGACCGATCTAATAGTTCTTAATTAACAAGAAGACAAATAAATTATCACAAGGCAATAAAGATGTAAGAATATTATTATGTTAATTTGGATTATATTATGTTTTCAGTATTATTATTTTTCATGTTTGTTTTTATGATTAAATTTTAAGTCAATATGTTTAGTTTAAGATTTTAATTAATATTTTAAGTTAATTTTAAGTTATACTTATATTTAGATTTATATTGCTGTGCCCTAAAGGGTCCACATTGGTACTTAATTATCTTTGTAAGATCATATAACATGTGGAATGCAAATAAAGAATTTGAATAAATTTCACTTCTGAATCGGGTTAGAGATGACTGAGGCACAAATAACATGGCATAAACGTTCCCGCCGTTTATCCCCGAAGGGGTTGGCAGAGGTACCAATACTTCTGAACTCACATGGCAGCGCCATCTAGTGTCCAGAGAAGATACCCACGTTTTGCTTGGACAGTGTAATCACGAATCAAAGACAAAAATCTAATCGTCTAAACGGCATTATTAGTAAAAAGGTGCGCGCAAGCCTCAAATTTCACAAGTCAACCAATTCTTTAGCCACTTTAAAAAAATCAGAGAGTACATTTTGTTGCGATACGCTCCCAACAAAATTTTCTTAACAATCCAATTTTCTAAACACAACCAATCCAACTCAAAGGGAAGATAACGTTTTAACCACCACTTTTCCTCATTACAGAAGACCAGCAAGAACCCAAAACCCGTCCCACATCATCAAGCACCGCAGCTCCTCACGACGAAGCTTCCCAAATAATGACTATCAGAGAATGGCTCGAAGACCCTTATCTTAGAACTCCTGCTGGTTTGCTGGTGCCTTTGAGAGCTACAGCGCTAAGTCGAGCTTTGGCCTTGTGGAACAATTTGATCACTGCTGATGAACCGCTGAAGATTGATGATATTATTGTCATCGGGTTTGATGCTAATGGTGAGCTGGATTTGAAATATAAAAGGAAAGTGGATGGTAATGTTAGTAGAGAACGATGAAAAAAAATGTATTGAGGAGGTCATGAGTTGAAATAAGATGAGGAAGAGATTATCCATCACCTTTTACACGAGCCTGAACAAGTCTCTTTTCCTTCTCTCTCATTTGTATTTTTTCTCATATTTTTATTTTTTTATTTTTCTAACGTTGGACTCATGGTCTTGTAAGAAGGTTTTCTGTCACTTTGCCTCTATATCTTTTTTGCCAGTGTATCTCCTCTATGTGCCCAAACCACCTTAACGTTATTTTTATATTTTTCACACTACGTTATCTTACACAAATAATCGTTCACGAATCACAATATTACTCACTCTGTCGCCGTGTAGTGTCGCGTCGGCTTAGAATAGCACCACCCCGTTTCTACCGATGGGTGTACGTAAGAGGCGACTAACGGTATTCGGGCTTTTAAGGGATTTTTGGGCGATGCGGTTGGAGACCCATCACCAACAACCTTTACTTTACCATCTTTACCCCACTCAATTTTCCAAAGGAGGCTGAGGAATTTCTAATTCCTTAGCTCTGGCTACCCCTTCTAGGGATTTATAGCCGTGAGTATATGTATGTATGTATGTCGCACATATTGTTGTATAAGGGTAATCCTCAAAGCTTTGAGCCGTGAAAGAATGATGGCGTGTCTCATGGTGTCGTGTGGTGCCGGCTTAGAATGTCACAAGTAGGGATACCAGATTTTTTTTCGGCCCATACGGGACAAATTCTTCAAAAGGCTAAAAAATACGGGATTTCAGTTTTATACCCGGGACAAAAGAAAAAAGAATATTACGAGTATGTGGTGTCATTCTGTATAATTTTTTGTATTTTTAAGATATAGTACTTTTCAGAGAAGTGAGTAACTTTTAACATATTTTTGTTACTTTTTACATATAGTCCGGTTAATTTAGACATCCAAGGCTACATTAATTCCCATCCAGCTGAAAGTTGGTATAATAGGCTATTTGACTGTAATAAAAATACACATTTCCTTTATTTCATTAGTCTTCATATTTCTTTTTTGGAGCAATATGTAATAATGCGAGATAAAATATTGCATTATTTCACTAAAACTGTCTTCTAAAATAAGTATTTTTGATGCAACTGTCACGTGACTAAAAACGACCGTGATTGGCTATTTCTATTATGACGTAGATCGCGCATAAACAGACTGTGTATCACTTCGCTCATTGGTGGTTAATGCGGAATTGACGTCATTTGTGCTACAGCCGCCATATTACTTAAAGTCGCGTTTTCGCGGCACATTTGAGTATTGCATTTTATTTTTAGATTTTTTAATGAAATAGGTAAAATGAAGACAAAAAATATTTTTTTAGGGCTCCTTATAAACAAATTAACACTGTAAGATAGTTTTCAAAACTTAGTCAAATAGCCTATTGTTAAAAATTTAATTATAAATAAAGCCTAAAAATTTCCATAAATCTCGTGCGTGTTTTTTCAAGAGTACCTTGAAAAGAATGATATTTTCTGACTAATCATATCGAGATGACAAAGAGCCTGTGAAATTATTGTAGAAACTCTTTCTATTTCTCTTGCATCAGCCGAAATCACGCATTACGTCTCTCGCTTGACTCCCATGCATTTCTTCTACTGAAAGCGTATCCGATTCGATCTTCTTCGTGGTAACTTCAACAGACAACATTATGTTTTTGCAAACGACAAATACGCCAAAACCTTTTCTTTCTTCTCCTTCGTTTGTGATTATTTTCTGCGTTGCGCGTGTGTAATAGTCGAGCGTAGATCGATTGATTTGCAAGTAGAAATTGATGCATGGCTAAAATACGGGACACAGACTGCCCGTCGGGACATTTCAAAAAAGGCTTAAAATACAGGACGTTTTGGGAAATACGGGAGGTCTGGCAACGCTAGTCACAAGCCCTTTCAACCCACGGGTGTCGTAAGAGGCGACTAAGGGTATTGGGTTTTTAAAGTGGTTTTTTGGGAAATGTGGTTTGAGACCCATCACCAACGATACTTTATTTCTATCATCTTGTCCCCACGCAACTTCCAAAGATTTATAGCCGTGAGTATATACTACTTATGTATGTAGTATTTAAAAAGCTTCAAATTTGTATACCGCGATCTGAATCCAGATTCCTTAGGTCTGAGAAAACCATGGATCAAATAAACCATCTAATATTACTTTCCAGGTGTAAGCTGGAGATCGCGACACAACCTAGCGGCCCCGGGTTCGAATTCCGGAAGCAGAGCTGTCACTGAAGTGTTGTCGAAACTACTTTATAAGCATCAGGTGGGTTTATGGTGTAAGATTGAATATAAAATAATAATTATGGTTTTGAATTGGGCGGCTGTATTTTGTATTTTCTCTCAATTTTTTTTGGTATCGACTCGATTCAAAGGGTCACTATCACTACTCTTTGAATCGAGTCGATAATATTATATCCAAATGCAGAAACAGGCCTGCCTTTATCACATGAAATACACTTTCCATACGAAAACTGAATACTCTGAATACCCAGGGACTCAAATGTCACGTGATGCACCGAAGTATTATTTCCATCCCTCAATACTTCTTGACCAGATTGGAAACGTTCTTATAAAGGCGGGGGTCCGAAGTGAGAAGAATAAAAGAGCATGTATGATAAGAATAATGAATATAAGGGAAGCAAGAGAGGTTTGTCAAAATCGTACTAAGTGACGATTGATAGTCTCTGCATACCCCAATGGGAATAATGGGCGTGAGTATAAGTAAGTAAGTATTCTAGAGACTAACTTACTAAACGAACGACCAAAGTATTATAATAATAAAATGTTAATAGCAGCATAAGGCCGCGGCGACGGTGATAAACCGTGACGAAGCGATTCGTCGCGCGATATGAGATCGCCACTGTTTACCTAAAACAGCGACAGCGCGATCATGAGCGACGCGATTTTTGGTAAACATAAAAAAATATATTACTATTAAAAAAGAAGCCATAAAAAACATAATCTATATCACAATTCGCTAAATATCACAGATGCAGAGCAGTGGTCGTGTAATGCAACCTGTGCCAAGCAAGGGCGGACTGCTATAAATTAATATAAATAAGCTATCTAATTTAGCTAAATACCAGGACAATTCTTGTCAAAATATGTTCAGACCTAAAACGAAACAAAGAGACAAAAGCAGTCAATAAAAAAAATTGATAAAATTTTCGTTTGTGGACATGTTTTTCTATAATTGATTTCCATACACACATATACTCACGGCTATAAATCCCTAAAAGGGGTAGCCAGAGCTGAGAAATCAGAAACTCCTCAGCCACTTTTGGAAGTCGAGTGGGAAAAAGATGGTAGAATAAAGGTTGTTGGTGATGGGTTTTCAACTTCATCGCCCAAAAATCCCTTAAAAAGCCCCAAGTCCGTTAGTCACCTCTTACGTACACCCACCGGAAGATATGGGGTAGTGCTACTCTAAGCCGACACTACACAGCTGATTGATTAATTAAGAAAAAAAGAAAGTAAATCATTTATTTGGCAAAAAATATTACAATTTTGAGTAACAACAAATTGAACACATATATCATATTGCCAAATTGGTTCTGGCTCAGCATATGTGTCTCAGCCGCGTGTCTCGCAGGACACGTCAGCTGCTGCACGCTGGTTTTCAGCCAGCACCAGTTAGCCAGACAACATTAAAAAAACATAATGCTCTATGTAGCGTACGAGTATATACTTATATCAACAAAACAATTAATTTATTGATTTAATATTCTTAAAATGCATACTTGCATTGAAATTCGATGCACTTTTTTCTGTTAAGTCAGATGACGTTATGTTTATGTTACACGCAAACACTGCACAGATGTACCATCACACCAAATCGCTGTCTCTCATTTACCAAGTCACACCCCAATCACAATGTTACCACAAACAAGTCGATAACATATTCGTCCTCGTTGCGATTGATTTTATATTTCCAATTGTTGTTCAATTTAATAATATTATTCGCGAAATGCATTAACCGTTTAACAACCATAAAACAGGTGCAACACAAGGTGTAACTTCACGACTGATGCACCAAAAGGGGTGGCCGATTACGATACATTTTTTGTGGATGTAGTATACTATGTGATACGAGTAGTATGTCACGTGAGAAGTGAGATGCTCACAGATTATATTCATACTCTCTGCTCTTACACGGCTATTGCTACAGTTTTTTTAGTAAAGGATAAGAAACACGCAAATTAAAATCTGAGCGCTAAGTGACATACGCCAGATTTCTGAATTGAGTATTCCAGCTGAGAACAACTTAAGTATCGTTCTGTCGCATTGAAATCTTAACAACTGAATGAGACAAAACGATACTTAAGTCGTTCTCAGCTTGAATACTCAATTCAGAAATCGGGCGTTTGATTGCAATACTTGAACTCGTAACATGATTACGATTATGATACTAAAAGAAAGTATGCTACAATTGATATCAAAGTAATTTAAGTCATTTTGCCCCCTTGATGCTCCAAAGCAAAACACAACGTTATCAAAACTATTTTAAAGAAAAGGGGAAATAATTTATTCATTGCCCCAGAGAACAATAAAACATTAGAATTTGTACAAAAACACACAATTTTAACTAAGAACAAAAATATTTAATATAATTAATAAATCATTTAGAGGCGTACATAATTAAAGTCCCCTCATAGGCAAAGAAAAGGTAACTGACGCAGCATTTTTTAAAGGCATAGCCTTTAAAACTGATTTTCAGTCAGAACCGTTTAAATTTTGTCCTGCTCTGATCTACTTTGATGACGTCACAACGTTCTTCCCCAGGACACATCCCACGTCTCGAGCACCGACGCAACAATGAAAGCTATAGCGGTAGCAGCCAAGATGGTCCCGTACGACAGTGCAGTGTTCCTGATTACGGACAAGGAGCCGGCAGACCCTGAGAGGATGCCCCTGGCGCTCAAGAGTTTGGTGGAGAAGCGACAGAAGGTAAGGTGTTGCATGAGGATTGTGAGCCTTTGTGTTCAAGTCATAATAAATATAATCAAAAAGTTTATTTTTCAAGATTAATTTAAAAATTAGCCAACGTGGATGGTTTTGGTAGTAGATGACGGCCACGCAAGACGTTTGAAGAGCAGATTGAAAACGATCTTACAAAGGCCGGAGTCCGAAGTGAGGGAGCTTCGATCATATACACCAAAGATACACCAACAAAGCACGAAAAACGGCCCCGCCCAACAGTGCTTATTTATATGGTAAGCACTGTTTCACTGACAGTCGCGTGCTGGATCTTGCAATAAATAATAGGTCTTAAGAAAATGCGGTAAGGTCGATAATTGTAGGAAAATAAATATTTAATTGTCAAACAGTCTTGTTATTCTCGCGGTCCACTTTTGTGCGTTGAATTTGTATGGAGTGCGGCATCTTTGGTATATATGATCGAAGGAGAGGAGATATACATGTGAAGGAAGCAAGATAGATTTGTTAGGATTGTGCAAAATGCCGATCGATAGTTTCTGCCTATTCACATGGGAATAAGGCGAGTGAGTATAAGTAAATATCTAAATATCCAAAGTGCTTGACAGTTTGATATACATACATACATACATACATATACTCACGCCATTAATTCCCATTGGGGTAGGCAGAGACTATCGATCGCCACTTCGTACGATCCTGACAAACCTCTCTAGCTTCGTTTACATCCATCAATCTTTTCATACATGCTCTTTTATTCTTCATACTTCGGACGCCAGCCTTTTTGAGCACACTCTCAATTTGGTCCAAGTGTGTTCTCCGTGGTCGTCCTCTACTAACATTACCATCCACACTAGCTCTATAGATCCCTTTTAACAATTTTCTATCATCCATCCTCTCTATGTGCCCAAACCATCTCAACATTCCTTTTTCTATCTTTCTTACAATATCATCTTTCACACCACACTTTTCACGAATAACACTATTTCTCACTCGGTCACACAATCTAACATTACAAATTTTTCTGAGGGACCTCATCTCTACTGCATTCACTCTGCTCTCATGCTTCTTCTGCCACACCCAACATTCGCTTCCATACATAAGCGTAGGAACAAGAACAGCATCATGCACAGCCATTCGGGCCTTTTCAGACACCGATTGACTGATCATTAGGCTATTCATTGCTCCATTTACCGCATTACCCTTTTTCACTCTTCTTTCAATGTCTTCATCACATTTTCCATCCCTTGTATGTATGTTGCGGATATTAAAGATATTATAGGATCAAACGTTTTAACTTAAGAGAAATGTTGGCTACAGTATGAGTATTTGATTTAAGTTTTAAGCAAAGTGAAAAACCTTGGTTTTTGTTCAATTTAACAGTGAAGTCAGCGCATGATTCTGATCTAGTAGTAGAATTTTAGCCTTGAGTTATGTATGTAACTTTGAACCCTGTAATATTATCAAGTAACATCATATGATAATCCCACAGCTATACACGATATGGACAGAACCACACTATACTTCAGCCGAGTCTGAGATAGCTCTTCAGGAGTTAAGAAACTTAACCGACGTTACCGAAGGAGATGTAGTGCCATTCTCCATTGTGCAAATTATGGTAAGTGAATACGGAAATAGAACTAGGTTTAAATCATATATAAAAGAACATGTATTAAAAGATTGATGGATGTAAACGAAGCTAGAGAGGTTTGAAGGATCGTACAAATTGGCGATCGATAATCTCTGCCTACCCCAATGAGAAATAATGGCGCATCAAGCGATAGCTACGTAAAGATGGCGGACTCAGTTACCCACTAGCGGCGTCTCTTTCATATCCAATATCGCAGTATCAATTAACTTCTCTTGCTAAGCATAAATAAAATTATAAGTGAACAGTGGGGTGTACTGGCTAGTATATCTTTGCTGTCCCCAATATCTCCTAATTTAATTCTAACTACTTGTTCCCTTTATAATAAACCATGCAAGACCATTATATTTTGCCTCAATACTAAGCGGAACATAAATATTTATTCCTCTTTTAACAGGATTTAGACAAATCTACGAACGATGTGATGACCAAAGATAAGCAATTAAGTTCAGCGCAAGCTCGGTCAGCTAATTTACACTCTTCAGGTGCGGAATCATTAGAGGTAAATATTTATGGATATGTCTTATACAGGATGTCCCAAGAAATAGTGTCAAGCGGAAGTTCAAGGACAGAATACTGTGACCAGTAATGTCAAATAAGCCAAGGTTTAACAAAAAAATATGAAAAATCTCGAAAACTACAAAAAGTCGCGGAACATACATGGGGGTAATTCGGGTACCCCTAGGGGTATTATGTCCTTGAACTTCCGCTTGACATTATTCCTTGGGACACCCTGTATATTTCATTGCCGTGCCGTGCAGGGCTGGCTTAGAATGTGACTATCCCTTTCTACCCACGGGTGTCGTAAGAAGCGACTAAGGGCGTGAGACTTTTAAAGTGTTTTTTGGGCGATGCGGTTGGAGACCCATTACCATCGATACTTTATTTCTACCTTCTTGTCCCCTATCAACTTCCAAATGTGGCTGAGGAGATTCTAGCTCTAAAGCTCTGGCTACCCCTTTTTAGGATTTATGGTGCAACATTTTAATGCTGACAAAGATCACTTTAAAATAGATACACATATCAATTTTAAAGCGATCTTTGTCAGCATTAAATTGTTTGTTATTCGATTTAGAACGTTGAATCTGGATTAATAAGTTCCTTTTGCATTTAAACATTTTATTTGTCTTTAACACCTTACTTATTTGTATCTAAATTTTACTATATCTAAATAATTTAAATCTTTTTGTTCATGAAAACCTCATGTGAGGATTATTACTAATAAATAAAGAATAAATAAAGGAAAGAAAAAATTCGACACAGGCGGGAATCGAACCCGCGACCTCGGGTATACGCCCCGGGGCTCTGCCAATTGAGCCACCGTGTCAATGGCTGCCAGCGCGAAATTCTTCTATCCTTTATTTCTTTTACACGTTTAAGCCTAACCTTTTTATACATAATTTAAAATTTCTACTTATAACAATATTTTTTTTTTTACTGAAATTTTCTATTTGATTCAAATCCATTTCTGTTTAATTTAAATCATTCCACATTACAGAACCTAGAAACACTCCTAGTAAAACGCGGTGGCGGCGACGCCATATCTCTTGGGGTGCCAGTCGAGACCGGAGTGGCAGCGCTGAGAATCTATATTGAGGGAGCTGTAGAACACGCCATACTGTATCCACCGAATGAGGGTAACATTCTACTATCATAACATACATACTGCCATCTCATTCTAACCGTTATCGTGTCGATAAAATAGCGCTCCTGCTTGCCCTTTAGGATCGTATAAAGTATATGCTCTACTATATACTCCATACGATCTTGGCGTAGGAAGAGAGAGCACAGTAGCAGTATCTCTCTCTTATCCTACATCGCGGTATCAAAGTATTTCTCAACCTTAGTATAAATATTAAATTGGTACACAGTGGGGTATATTAGTATATCTTTACTGTTTCCATGCTGACGAACCTCTCGAGCTTCGTCTACATTATTCTATCTTTTTATACATTATCTTTTATTCTTCAGAATACGGATTAAATATAGTACTTATTCACGGTTATTATTTGAATCGAATCGAATCTTAGAATCTTTTGTAAGTTTAGTGGGGAAAAGCACTATTTTTTGGTAGTCAAACTTAAGATGATGCTTTTAAGATTGTTAACCTTACAAACACACAATAAACCCAAACTTTTACGTTTTTAAAGTCTTTATCCCTATACAACACTACATAAAATGTATATTTATCCAGCACAAATACAAAAGTATCTCCAAACATGTGAATCGATTTATCACTGACCTAAATCAGTTACTTCCGCCATAATTATGTATAAAAATCGCCATGTCATTATACACCATAATTTTCTTTGTCCCTTAGTACCTACTTCATTATCGTGTCCATTAACTAATACACAATGAACATACAATTTACATACATACATATGCTCACGACCATAAATCCCAATAGGGGTAGACAGAGCTTCAAAGCTAGTAACTCCTCAGCCACATTTGGAAGTTGATAAGGGACAAGATGGTAGAAATAAAGTATCGTTGTTGATGGGTTTCCAACCGCATCGCCCAAAAATCCAAATATATATATTATAAAAATATATAATTAACAAAATTTCACATACTTACAACATCTGCAGGAAAAGTAAAAGTAGACAGAGCTATTTCAAGCAGGAATACCACACGAATATTTACAAACATAAATATGGCTAAGTATCGTGGTGAGTATGTATAAGTGTGTATAATTACCAAAGTTTCGGTTTTAACATTACCTGAAACAGATAAAAACATAGTTAATACAAAATATTACTTATGTATAATGGTATAATGTTGGTTTGCCAGGATCGTGCAAAGTGGCGATCGATAGTCTCTGCCTACCCCAATGGGAACTAACGGCGTGAGAATATGTATGTATGTATATATAGTATTAAGATGCCGTACCATTAACATTTTTACTATCTAAAAGTTTGCTATCATATTAAGGGAACCAAAAATTATAATGTAAAGAAACTACGAAACAGCTATACAAATACACTTTATTACAACCATAATAATTTATACATAAGTTAGTGAATAAATAATAATTATACTAGATAAACGTCCAACAATATGGAGAAACAAACTCTGTTTAAATCCAATTTATCTATGCAAACTATTTCCTAGTTTGAACAAATATTTTTTCCAGCCCCCCAGATCGACCTGTTCAACCTGACATCAGTGGAAAGCTTCTCCCCCCATTCGGGAACTGTCAACTTGTCACCACGTGACGTGAGTTTCGTGTTCCCGGGAGCGCAACCTACTAAGGATATGTAAGTTTCAGCTGGTCTACTCTTTAAACCGAATACCATATATCGTCTGCTTACTGGTAAAATGTAGTAAATGCGTTTTTTACAAAAAAATAGTTAATAATGCATTTATATGTAATTTTTGACGCTCTTTCTACTGGAAAAACGCAATAAATGATAGGACTGTTAATTACAGGTCATTTCTCAATTACAGGTCAAATATGATAAGTGCACACCCATGCAAAAATTTTTTTTTCCCTAATATTTATAAGAAAATGGCCTATAATATGCTACCGCAAATAAGAACGTTAAATTTCCAATAATTTAATTAAATAAATTTCTGCAAAATCTTATTTAGATGTTAGTAAAAAAAATACTTAAACTTTGAAAACCCTATATCTCCGTTTAACAAAATATGTATTTACTACATTTTACCAGTAAGCAGACGATATCATTCAATTTCTAATCCTTATTAACGTTTATCTCGCTTATCGGTGTGTCAAACGAAGAAAATTATGAATGAATAAATGTGAATGTAGGGTGTTCCTTGTTGCTTTAGCTCTTCCAAACACCTTCCATAACAATAGAATAGAAAACTCTTTATTGCACATCTTAAAAACATAAGATTTACAAACAAAATTTTACAATGAAGTACAAAGGTAAGGAACAATGTTAGTAATTTGAAAGTAAATTTATTATTGGATTTTTTTTTTGACAAATAAACGTTTGATTTAAACAACACTCAAAAAATAATTACTTCAAAACATGTCGGCCATTTTGAATTTCAACGCATTTCTCTAATCCAAATTACTATCCGCCATTTTGAATTCCAATAAAAACCTCTACTCTAATTCCAGCCCGGCTAGCACGAGCCGTGTTTTAACTAGTTATCGCGTGGGATAAAGCAGCCATCTCTTACGCACTTACTTAGGATCGTATACTGCCATCTCATTCTAACCGTTATCGTGTCGTTAAAATACCGTTCGTGCTTGCCCTTCAGGTTTTAAGTGATCCCAATGTCTATATTGACTGCTGATGAGGAACTGACAGCTACAGCCGGGGACTGGCATATCAGTCTGCGTTGTGACACTTGCGATTACCGATTGACTTATTAGCATCCCTTACTACAAGTACCTACTTTGGGCTTACTTGATCTATAACGAATGTCTTTACATATTTATTTGTACATAAATATACTCACGGCCATAAATCCCGAAAAGGGGTAGCCAGAGCTTCAGAGCTAGAAACTCCTCAGCCTCATTTGGAAGTTAATAGGGGATAAGATAGTAGAAATAAAGTATCGTTTGTGATGGGTCTCCAACAGCATCGCCCAAAAACCACTTTAAAAAGCCCCACACCCTTAGTCGCCTCTTACGACACCCGTGGGTAGAAAAGGGTAGTGACATTCTAAGCACGGCTTTAAAAATAAACTTCAGATTTATTCAACGCCCAACAAAAATAAAAACTTTCAACGCTTTTCTCTAATCCAAATTGCTATCCGCCATTTTGAATTCCAACAAAATCCTCTACTCTAAATTCCCATTGTCCAGGTTAAAAGTGATCCCAATGTCCACATCGTCAGCTGATGAGGAAGTCACAGCTACAGCCGGAGTCTGGCATATCAGTCTGCGTTGTGACACTTGTGATTACCGATTGACAGTTTGCGCTAGGGCGAGAATACGATTCAACGCTGAGGTTCTTTCTAATGGTGAGTATTTTATTTGATTGTTATAGAATAGAATAAAATAGAAAATTTACTATACAGCTTAAAAATAAATCCAAAAATTTAGTTTATAATAAAGTAAATTACAAGTAAAGTCACAAGAGACACAACCCAAAGAGATACGCCCGATTTCTGAATTGAGTATTCCAGCTGAGAACAACTTAAGTATCGTTCTGTCGCATTGAAATCTTAACAACTGAATGAGACAAAACGATACTTAAGTCGTTCTCAGCTTGAATACTCAATTCAGAAATCGGGCGATAGTCACAGCTTCAGATTTGTAAATTCCTCAGGCATTTTGGAAAGTTAAGTTCGGTAAATATTGTAAAATAAATGATTTGTGATGGGTGTCCAACAACATCCTCTAACAATCATTTGAAAACCCCCATCACACTAAGTAGTTTCTTACGACGGCAAAAAAAACTGTGGTACCCTTTCAAGTATTTTCAAAAACAGCTAAATATAAAATAAAATATAATAAAAAGTAATAAAGAAAATATATTAACCTTATCCGTTCTCCCGCCATTTTCGATCGTTTTTTTTCTAGCACTTCTAGGCCAAGGACACAAATCACATACAGCCAACATCTCTTAGATAACACCACTCGATATAAATACTCCTTGTCGAGCTATTTCATTGCAAACTTGATTCAACCGGTTTGCGAGAAACTTTACGATTTATTACTTTAGAAATATTGTGATTTATATGACTACATATTATTTAATAGGGTTAAAGTATTGATAGACTTATTTAAGGATGATATAATATTTAATGAGCGGAAATTAATTAATGAAATATATTTTTAGTAATAATAGATCTCAACTTAACCGAGGATGCTATAAATGTAATCAATTAAAATAAATGGATATTTAGGTAAGATAATTATCTATAAACTTACGGCCTATCCTAAAAGAGGTAGCCAGAAGTTCAGAATAAGAAATTCCTCAGCGACTTTTGGAAGTTGTGGTGGGGGTAAGATAGTAAAGCAAACGTTTTTGGTGATGGGTCTCTAACTTCATCGCCCAAAAACACATAAAAAGCCCCAATACCCTTAGCCGCCTCTTACGAACATACACAAGAAGAAATGGGGTAGTTCTATACTAAGCCGACTCTACACTTATTCGAGGATGCTATAATATTTTAAAAGGGTGGAAATTAAATGATTAAATATATATTGTACTATAACCACGAAACCTGTACTCACGTCTATCCTAAAAGGAGTTAGCTAGAGCTTTAAGGTCAGAAATTCACTGGCCACTTTTAGAAGGTGAGTGGGGAAAAGGTTGTAAAGTATGGTTTATGATGAGTCTTCAGTCATTTAATAAGCCCGACCTTAAGTTGCCTTGTACTCCACTCGCTGAAGAAATGGGGTAGTGGTATTTCAGTTCAGGCCAACCTTATACAGTTAGTGTAATTAATTTGATATATCACTTAGCAAAAACAGGTTCTAGCGAAAACCAAGCCGTTTTTTTTTCATCGCAAACCAAAGCATAAAAAAATATCTAAGTGTTATAGCGACCTTATTGGACATAACAGAAGCATATTAGTAATTATTTAACAGTTACATATTGTATGATACTAATATTATATACCTTATGTAGTGTTAACTTTTAATTGCACTAAACCACTTCTTCCCGCGACGCGGTCATAGTAGTACTAAGGGTATTGGGGCCTTTAAGGGATAATAGTGCGATGGAGCTTGAGTGGACACCCACCGCCAACAACCTTTATATTTCACTCTTTTCACCCCTTAACATCCAAAAGAGGGCAGAGGAATCTCTAATTCTTCAACTGAGGCCACACTTCTTGGGATTTGTGGCCGTGAGTATATTTAGAGATATAGAGAGGAAACTTGCGTATTTTAAAATTTTTGTAATGGAAAAAGTCCTAAACTGATTTCAGAAGTGTGATAAAGCGTGGGATAAAGCAGCCATCTCTTACGCACTTACTTAGTATCGTATACTGCCATCTCATTCTAACCGTTATCGTGTCGATAAAATAGCGCTCGTGCTTGCTATACAGAAAGACTTTTATTGTTAAGAAACTACAATCTTTAAAGAAAACTTTATATAAGATTTATATCGTCACGGTAAATATCACAAGGGGTGAACGGGACTGGAGAAACAAGATAACAAGATATTGCCTTGCCAATTTGTGAGTTAAATTTGAATTTGTACTTTTACTTTTATTTCTAGTTATTCTTTGTAATAAGTTCGTATTTTTTTTTTTTAGTTTTTTCAATATTTGTTTTTTTCTATAAAAGGCTTTGAATAAATAAATTCTGTCTGTTCTTTGTATTTGTAAATCTACCCGTGTGAAACTGGGCATTAAATGCTATAATAATCATTTATTTGTCGATGCAATATATTATTTTATAATATAAGTCAAGTCTTCACAAGTTATTTTTAAGGTTATTTTTACGATAAACATCCTAATGGCTTCTTTTGTCTATAAACCGGCTCTTTATAATATTTACGTAGATCGTAATGTCAGTAGAGGACGACGACGTAGGAAACGTTTAGATCTAATAGAGAATGTGCTAAAAGAGACATGTTTGGAAAGATTGATGAATGCTTGAGAGGTTTTTCAGGATCGTACAAAGTGGCGATCGATAGTCCTTGCCTACCGCGATGGGAATTATGGGCGTATAAGCGAGTAGGTTTTGTTTTTTTAAATAGAGACTTCTTTCGTCATATATGTCCCCACCGAGGGACTCAAACCTAACCTGCATCACTATAATTTCATCCACCACTCTAGTTGACAGAAAAAACTAAAAAAAAAAAATACAACACATTATTTGCTTTCACCTAATCATTCTTTAGTACCGGAAATAATCTATTACGTATTAGTAGGTCAATTAATATCAAATACAGATTTCCTAGAAATAACACTACCTATAACCTTCATTTTATACGTTTTAATTCAACCTTACGTCTGTTTCATTACACCTTACAACACACTAGCACGAAATAAGGTTTAACGTCCCAACCTTACGCTACGCATTTCACCTCTATGCTGTCACAAAAAAAGAAAACAAAAATGCACGAAAACTGATTTGAAATTAGAACACGCACATTATCGCGCCACGATGGGTCTATCACAACTGAATTAGTCGATTAAATTAACTTAGTATATGATATTATATCTTATGTTGCAGTAAAGTAAATATTGAATAGATAAAATATCCAATCGTTTTCAAATAACGATGAGATTTATCGATATTAATATCACTTCGCGAAAATGATCTCAGTTTAAATGTCGTAAAGATCTCCCTTTGGTTCTTTCTCTTTACAAACTCCAGTAGTGTTTAAATATTGGTAGGATATATTGTTATTCCACCATTTCGACAACTAATACATACATATAATCACGGCTATGAATTCCAAAAGGGGTAGCTAGAGCTTCAGGGTTAGCCATTCCTTGGACACTTTTGGAAGTGGAGTGGGGAATAGATTGTAAAATAAAGGTAGTCAGTGACGAGTCTCTAGCCACATCGCCCAATAATTACTTAAAAAAACACCACCGATTAGAAATGCGTTAGTGCTATACTAAGCTAACATCACTCAGTGAATCAGTCAACAAAGTACTCGATAGTCCGAAGTATGAAGAGTAAAAGAATACTAGTGGGTAACCCTGGCGCGACTACGTCGCGTCCAATAAAATGAGTTTATTTTGAAACTTTCCGACCAATCACAGCGCAGCTCTTTTGAATTTCTAGTGAATTTTTCTGATTGGCCGGTTTGAAAAAATTACGACCAATCATAGCGCATCTCTGATCGACTAAAGTTTGCGCGCGCTTATGACACTCAAGCAGAGTCTATGGGCCAAAATCGAAACTTTGAAATTCTGTAACAATTAACTTAATCCAGTTACATCAGATGTCTGAATTTTGTGCACACCACGGCCGCGAACTGTACAAAACGATACCGGAACCAAATTTCTAGCTTAACTCATCGCGTCACAGGCTTCCGGGCAAGAAAGAGGCTTACAGAAATAATATATAAAGAAAAGAAAGATGTTTGAAAATATTGATGGATGTAAATGATAAGAGAGCTTTGCCAGGATCGTATAAAGTGGCGATCGATAGTCTCTGTCATCCCAATAGGAATAATGGCGTGAGTATATGTATATTGATATAGCCATTGCTCAAATATCATGTATACTTTTTTGCAAATAAATAATTTTATTTAATTAATATTTAAATAAAATATGTTCATAAAGTGACTACAACATGGCAGTAAACTTTTTACATCTATTGTTTAAGATGTCAACTAAAACGAGAATAGGACGTCATAACCGACCTCTTTGGCCTAAAGAAGCAGGTTTTGTCGTCACACAATGTTATGATAATGGTTAATAGACATACATACATACATACATATACTCACGGCTATGAATCCCTTGCAGGGGTAACCAGAGCTAGGGAATCAGAAATTTCTCAGCCACTTTTGGAAGTTGCGTGGGGAAAAGATGTTGAAATAAAGGTTTTTGGTGATGGGTCTCCAACCGCATCGCCCAAAAATTCCTTAAAAGCTCCAATACCGTTAGTCGCCTCTTACGTACACCCACCGGAAGAAATGGGGTAGTGTTATTCTAAGCCGACACTACACGGCAAAGTGGTTAATAGAATACCGATATTATAATTAGCCATTACCCATTTTTCTTTCCATGGGTTTCGTAAGAGGTAACTTGGGGATTATGGGGTGTTTAAAGGGATTTTTGAGCGGTCCGGATGTTTCTATTTTCAATTCCGATTATTTTTTTTGTCTGCCATGTAGTACCGGCTTAAAATGGTACTACTACCCCTTCCTAAAACTGAAAGTATGGGGCTTTTTTAAGTGGTTTTTGGGCGATGCGGTTGGAGACCCATCACCAACGTTACTTTATTTCAACCAACTTCCAAATGTCCAACTTCAAAAGTTTCTAGTTCTGAAGCTCTGCCTACCCCTATTTGCAATTTATGTCCGTGAGTATATGTTATGTTATGTTTCTTTCTATTCTAAATCATAGCCAAGAATAATGTAAATGCGTCTTACATCTAACCAAAGCTAGATAGTCAACACATGATGAACAACTTTATCTGTGGATGCGTCACTCAGGGGTTATCGCTTGCACTCATTAGTTCCGGATACATCATCACGACTTTTACGTTAAGGAGTAGTCGAAAGGTTTAAACACTTCATAAAGAGAATGAACAATGAATGAAATAAAGGGAACATATCACATGACACTGTGGTCACCTGGTGTTTGGTTGAAAAGTAAATGAATATAATATTTGTCTATACTGAGAAATCTCGCAAGCTTCGAATACATTTATCAATGTTTTCATATTTGCCCCTTTTTTTTCCTCACATATTTTTTTATCAATGATACTTTCATTATTAACTTTTATTAAGGGCTTCTTAAGGGTTCTTTACCCATCATCAAGAATAATTTACAATCTCTTCCTTACTCAACTTCGAAACCTGGCTGAGGAATTACTTATTCCAAAGCTCTGGCTTGGGTACACCTTCTAGGGATTTATAGCCGTGAGTATATACGTATATGTATGTAATTCTTTAACTGTTTACAGGTCTGCTTAATCTTCGAGTCTACGGTCCAGTAGCTACGGTGAGGGAAGCCACCCTCATTGACGAGTACGGAAATGAACTGAGCGCACTTCCATTCAGGTATTTATAATACCTAAGTTCTCTTAGTATTCAATTTGAGCTCACATACATTTATCTTTTCTTAAATGAAATAGTAGCATGAGGCTTGTGACAGCGCGCATGTCATATGAGAAGTGAGAAACTGACATGCTAATACAAAATCTGTTAGTATCTCACTTTTTACATGACATACTCGCTCTCACGCGCCTCATGCTACTGGGATGATCTATTATTCACCTCACAACGGTGAGGGAAAACATCGTGAGGAAACCCACATGGCTGAGTTGGACTTAGTCATGTGACAGTGTATTCGTACAAAACGGCGATAGGCCTGCCCCCTATCACGTGAGTACACTGTCCATGCAAAACGTGGGTACTCTGAACACCAGATGACAAAGTCACGTGATGTTCAGAAGTATTAGTACCTCTGCCAACCCCTTCGGGGCTATGCGGCGTGAACGTTTATGCTTAATTATGCTTATGCTTATACTTCGCCTTTATATATGAATAATTAATAGCACACAATCTAAATTAAATACATATTATTTAATGCTTCCAATCTATATACGTAAGTATAGCGTAACATATCTATGGTGTTTTTAAAGAGAAGAAGCTAAAAGAAACTCCTTAGATGCACATTTTTACAAATAGAAATTGATACAATTTCGTGTTTGACATGTTTTTTTATACTTCAATTGAATTGAATCTTAACATTTTTTTACACGTTTATATAAGACTAGTGGATCGTCCCAGCTTCGCACGGGTAGCGTTGTTTTTTTAAATATCTGAGGTTTCTTTCTTCAGTCACTGCTCAAGCATTGTGAAATTCAGCGCAATGTTTTCAATTTATTAAATTTATAGCACTCCCTAAACAGTGTAGTTTGGTGATTTTAAATGCGCTTTTATGAACGGTTCAGTATTTCCGTTTAATAGCAAATTTTTAAATAAAACGCTATGAAGTATTTATAACAATCTAAAAAATAAATCATTTCATTACGTGATGTAGGATGCAACTACTGGCGCCATCTAGTATGTAATATGTAAATTAGTAAAGATTGATCACGGGCGCGGTGGCTTATTTTATGTATGATTTCGGTGTTTGTCTACCGATTTCTATGATTTTTTTTTTATTGAATAGGTAATAATGTTACCTTTTTTAAATTAGGGATGAGTGAGAGGTTTACAAACGTAAGAGTAAAGAAATATAATAAAAATGTTCCGAACTGCTAAGCTATCAGGAATTACACGTGTTATTGTGAGTCAACCGTAAAAGATAGACATAAACTGTTAAGGCTTTTTTTTTAGATAATTTTATGAAGAATATTTCCGTCACACATGATTTCTATGTAAGTTTAACCATTGAGGCTGCACACGCGACGGAAGCTTAAAAAATGGAGTAACTTCTCCCGTTTTCCCAAAATTTCCCAAAATTCCCCTTTACTACTCTGCTGGAAAGTATACAAAAACCTGCGCAGGTGTATGAAGAATAATTGTACCAAGTTTCGTTAAAATCCGTCGAGTAGTTTTTGTTTCCATAAGGAACATACAAACCGACAGACAGACAGACAGACAGACAGACAGACAGACAGACAGACAAAAATTTTACTGATTGCATTTTTAGCATCAGTATCGACCTCTAATCACCACCTGATGGTTATTTTGAAAATATATTTCATGTACAGAATTGACCTCTCTACAGATTTATTATAAGTATAGATTAGCCTGTATGTATATATGTATGTATGTATATATGTATGTATGTATGTAACCGACTCCTTTGAACTCGATTTTGACCCACTTTAAACAAACTATGTTTGCTGTGTAGTGCCATCTTAGAATAGTACTACCCCATATCTTCCGGTGGGTGTAAGTAAGAGGCGACTAACGGCATTGGGGCTTTGAAGGGATTTATGGGCGATGCGGTTGGAGACCCATCACCAACAACCTTTATTTCACCATGTTTTCCCCACGCAACTTACCAAAAGTGGCTGAGGAATTTTTAATTCCCTAGCTCTGGCTACCCCTTCAAGGGATCTATAGCCGTGAGTATATGTATGTTAAAACGAACCGATTTAATTCAAACTTCGTAAAATATCAAGAATCAGTGACAATATAATAACTTTATAGGTTTATCTCATTGACCTGCTTACGGTCGGCAGGATTTAATAATTTCATTTGGTCCAGGACTAAAAAGTAAAATAAATGCAGTTTAAAAAATCCTAAAAAACATGTGGGAGTCATGTTAGAGCGCACACTACTGCGGACTCACTCGCACATAGCAGCATCTCACTCATATCCTACATCGCGATATGTTAATGATTTCCGAGTTAAGCATAAATACAAATTATAAGTTGGTACACAGCAGTGATTTGTATGTACGAGTATGTATCTATAATTTCAGCTTCGAGCCCTCCGCCGAAGGAAGGGCGGAACCTCGCGAAGGGGACCCTGACCAAGAGCTCACAAAAGACGTGCCTCTGCCTGAAGTAAAGGGCTCTAGGGTTTACGCCAAAATTGCCGGGAGGGATGTTCACGGTAAAGACATTTTATACTACATACATACATATACTCACGCCATTAGTTCCCATTGGGGTAGGCAGAGACTATTGATCGCCACTTCGCACGATCCTGACAAACCTCTCTAGCTTCGTTTAAATCCATCAATCTTTTCAAACATGCTCTTTTATTCTTCATACTTCGGACGCCAGCCTTTTTGAGCACACTCTCAAGTTGGTACAAGTGTGTTCTCCGTGGTCGTCCTCTACTAACATTACCATCCACGCTAGCTCTATAGATCCCTTTTACCAATTTTCTATCATCCATCCTTATCATATAATTTTTTATATTATGAAGATTAAATGTAATACTTACTAAAATAAATTGAACGCCAAAAGTATTAATTGACTGAATTTTCCGTTGCTTTGAAAGGTGTTCACATTCACATTTTTTACAACTCTTAAAAGTATATGTGCGTAAAGTTAATGCAGTAGAAATGAGTAAAATTTGTGTTGTAAGGCTATCGACCGACTTCTGAATTGAGTATTCCAGCTGAGAACAACTTAAGTATCGTTCTGTCGCATTAAAATCTTAACATCTGAATGAGACAAAACGTTACTTAAGTCGTTCTCAGTTTGAATACTCAATTCAGAAATCGGGCGTATGTGATTGAGTTAGAACTACTATTAATGAGAGAAAGAGTGACGAGGTCACATATATATATCAAATAAAGAATGTTCTCAAAAAGTCCGTAGTCTGTATAATGAAAAAGAATGAACTATATGATTCATGAATGTGGACGAAGCTTAAAAGGTTTTGATTATCGTACTAACTGGCGATCGATAGTCTTTGCCAACCCCAATAAAATCTACTGACGTGAATATATATAATTTAATTTAAATCTTTTTGTTCATGAAAACCTCATGTGGGGATTATTACTAATAAACAAAGAATAAATAAAGGAAAGAAAAATTTCGACACAGGCGGGATTCGAACCCGCGACCTCGGGTATACGCCCCCGTCGCTCTTGCCAACTGAGCTACCGTGTCAGTGGCTGCCAGCCACTACATAATAATCCCCACATGAGGTTTTCATGAACAAAAAGATTTAAATTATGTGATAGTTAAGCGTTTTCAACATTTGCATTCTATCTGAAAAGATAGACAAGTGGCCTTCCGAATTAGTAAAAAATTCGGAGGTAGGAAACGCAAACACTACTAAAACGTGTAAAAGAAATAAAGGATAGAAGAATTTCGCGCTGGCAGCCACTGACACGGTAGCTCAGTTGGCAAGAGCGACGGGGGCGTATACCCGAGGTCGCGGGTTCGAATCCCGCCTGTGTCGAAATTTTTCTTTCCTTTATTTATTCTTTGTTTATTAATATATAATTTAATTATATTTTCAGGCGAATCCTTCGTCCGTCTCTCAGGCCCAATAAGTCAGGTATCAGAAACCAGGACAGGAAGAGCAGCAACGTACGAGCTGACTCCTGAAGATATAGCGTACAGACGAGCTTCGGACGACCGATTTTATTATAACGATACTAATATACTGCCGAATGGTAGAGCTAGTTCTGTTGTAAGTATTTGAACCAACATACATATTATCAACCGTGATAGCCCAGTGGGTAGAACACTCGGTTATCGTGCAAACGACTAGTGTTCAAATCCTGGGTCGGGCCTAAACCAATTTGTCTTTTCTAAAGACAATTGTGTGGTTAATTTATCATGGTTGTTAACGGTGAGGGAAAACATCGCACAGTGGTACCGCCGCCATACAAGGGCGGTCATAAATACCTTACTCTCTTAATTTGCATTTTTTTTTGGGTAAATCAATAAAATAACGTTTAAGATTGTATACTAATGATGTATTTAATTGTTAGAAGTAAATAAAGAAGTAAAAGTATACCACCACCACGATTTTTATACAATTCAAAGAAATAAAATAAATAGGTATAAATATATTAATTTATTTCTAATGAAAACTACGAAATATCTACTTTTTGGTATTAATAAAATTGTCAATTTACAATTTTTACCATAAAAAATACATTATAACTATTTCTATTTTAAACGTACAGCTAAGTATACATGCATATCTTACTAAACTGAAAAAAATACTACAGATAAATTGGAATATAAATCAAACTTTTAGTAGATGATTTCAACACTTCTTTAGACATAACACTCTTCTTCTGACGGGGGAGTTTTCGAAGGCCAGTAATAAATGGATCCAAACTGAGTAAAAGTCTATTTAGCAAATCCGAATTACTAACTTCTCTTGACATCTTGCGCGTGTGATCTCGTCTGAAGGACTTATAGAATTTATTGTTTGATTCAGCTGCCTCTTCAGATAACTCCCCGAACGATACTAAAACGTGTTGCGCTACCTGAGCCCCGTGAATGAGCACTTTGTGGACGGAAGCTGGAAGGTTCAACCACGGATATTCTTGAATCAAAAGATGCGCGGTTTCTAATTCATACTTCTCGAAAATTACTTAAAATATGTTTATGTTTCTGTGCAACTGTTCCGCCATGTTCCAATAGCCATACCTAAAATAAATGCATCCTTGTAAAGGTACATTTAATCGTATAACCTGGAAAGAAAAGTTGAAACTGTTGTATCGGGTTTTGAGAATTTGCTAATTTTGAGTCTACGCAGTAGTCTTTAAGAACTCGTAGAAGCTACATAGGCAGCTCTTGGCGGCTGATTTTTTTTGTATTCGAAAGAAGACACTTTAATCTTAAAATTGTACTATGTGAGAACCATTGACGATATCTGACATACTCTTAAAACTTTAGGAAAAGTCAAAATAATGTTAATTTTTAAACAAAATATTGTTGTACATTAGAAGGGACAAACATGTTCTAATATGACAGATAACGGTTTAAAATGTACCTGAATTGTAATACATACCTTGTTCTTGGAAATTCATATCCCATAAGTCACTCACAAACAATGCAATTCTGAGAATTCACTACCGCATAAACAATGTTCTAATGAGTCACTGATAACGGCGAGCATAAGGGTAAGATGCTTTCACTTTGAGGGTCAAAAGCAAATTGTTCTCAAATGAAAAGGGTGACATATTTATACTTTTTGGATAGCTTGTTTATCGGTTTATCGGTAAAAACAATAAAATGAATAGTATTTAATAGTCGACTTTACCGATTAATGGCCTATGGCGGTACCACTGTGCATCGTGAGGAAACCCACATGGCTGAGTTGTACTTAGTCATGTGACAGTGTATTCGTACAAAACGGCGATAGGCCTGCCCCCTATCACGTGAGTACACTGTCTATGCAAAACGTGGGTACTCTGAACACCAGGTGACAAAGTCACGTGATGTTCAGAAGTATAAGTACCTCTGCCAACCCCTTCGGGGATATTCGGCGTGAACGTTTATGTTTATGTTTTATGTTTTATACATATTATCACGGCTGTGAATCCCAAGAAGGGATGGCTGAGGCCCTAATGCTTCTGTACAACAATAATGTTACGTGGTGGTCAAAGTACCCACTTTTCGCTTGGACAATGTACTCACATGATAAAAGGCATGATTTAATGACATTTTTTTTTACAATTATAAACAAAATATTATCGAGCAAATGTCCACTAGGAACTCCTCCGAAACGACTGAACCAATTTAAATGAAATTTTGCATACACATGCGGTAGGTCTGAGAATAGGTTTTTAACTATTTTATTTACTCTTTTAAGTTGTAAGGGTTTCACACCCCTATCATTTTATATCTATTTTATCGACTACAAATTCTTTAGAAAACATTAACATGGCAAAACCACGTTATATATATAAATTTATATATATAGTAGTACAAGTAATTATATTATATTAGTTAAACCCCCGGGAATTGAACTAAAGCCCTCCGCATTGTGAGCCATACAGTTCACAACTAGTCGATGGAGGTAAATTTCCTCTTTTAATTTAAAAGTATTATCTTTCCAGGTAGTAAATCAGATGGGAGCTATTCTAACGAGTGTCAACATAGGATTAAGTTCGAAGTTGTATGGAGCACCCGGAGATAATTTACAGGTGAGGATTAAAAAAATGCTGTGTAGTGTCGGCTTAGAATAGCACTACCCCATTTCTTCCGGTGGGTGTACGTAAGAGGCGACTAACGGTATTGGGGCTTTTAAGGGATTTTTGGGCGATGCGGTTTGAGACCCATCACCAAAAACTTTTCTTTTTACCATCTTTTCCCCAATCAACTTCCAAAAGTGGCTGAGAAATTTCTAATTCCTTAGCTCTGGCTACCCCTTCTGGGGATTTATATCCGTGAGTATATGTATGTTTCATTAAAAAAAATGCGGATAATTTAGCATAAATATATGTCACACCCGAGAGGATATGACTAAACAGAAACACTGATAAAAGAAAATTCATACACACATACACTCAAGGCTATAAATATGAACAGCCAAAGCTTCAGAGCCAAAGTTTCCAACCGCGTCGCTCAAAAACCACTTAAAAAGCCCCATACCCTGAGTCGCCTCTTACGATCACCCATGGGAAGAAATGGGGTAGTGACATATTAAGCCGACACTACACGGGAACTATACATATACTACGTAGGCTATAAATGCCTTGAAGGGGTAGCCAGAGCTTTAAAATCAGAAAATGTTTCAGCCACTTTTTGAAGGAATGTTGGGAAAATATTGTAAAATAATTTTTTTGGTGATGGGTCTCCAACAGTATCACCCAAAAACCACTTAAAAAGCCCCGATACTCTTAGTCGCCTTTTATGCCCATGCGAATGGAATGGGGTAGTGCTATTCTAAGCCGATACTACACAGCAAACACACAAATTTGATACAAAGCGCCAATATTAATATTATTCTATACATTTCAAAACCCATTTCTACCCGTGGGTGATCGTAAGAGGCAACTAAGGGCATAAAGGCTTTTCAAGTGATTTTGGGCGATGTGGTTGGAGACCCGTCACCAAAAAAAATTATTATTTATTTTTCCCCACGCAACTTCCAAAAGTGGCTGAGGAATTTCTTATTCCTTAGCTCTGGCTACCCCTTCTAGGGATTTATAGCCGTGAGTATATGTATGTATGTATATGTATTTCAAAACCGTCGGTTTTCACGACACTCATAGAAAAAAATGCCTTAAAATACACTTTCTTTATTTTCAGATACATTTTGAAGTAACAAACTACAGAGATCAAGCAATTCCATTCAGGTTTGAGGCCGTTGGAGAACTAAGGTTTTTGAGGGGAATATCTCCTGACAGGTTAGTTATGTTATTTTAGCTGTGGATTGTCGGCTTATAATAGCACTACCCCATTTCTTCTCGTGGGTGTTCGTAAAAGGCGACTAAGGGTTTTAAGGCTTCTTTTATGTATATTTGAAAGATGTGGCTGGAGACTTATCACCGACATCTTTTATTTACTTTACAACAGCGGCAGAAATATCTAATACTGAAGCTCTGGCTACTCTCTTGTGGGTTTTATAGTCGTGAGTATATGTATGTATATTTATTTAATGTCTGTATTTATTTATTTTTTAATTGCATTTTCAGGCAAACCCTACTCTCCGGTCAAACTGCTACTGTGGTAGTCAGTGTTGGCATCACTACAACCGCCCAACCAGGGGCTCGTGACTTCATCACCTTCACTGCATACGGTAAGGAGATACATACATATACTCACGGCTATAAATCCCTAAAAGGGGTAGCCAGAGCTAAGGAATTAGAAATTCCTCAGCCACTTTTGGAAAGTTGAGAGGGGAAAAGATGGTAAAATAAAGGTTGTTGGTGATGGGTCTCCAACCGCATCGCCCAAAAATCCCTTAAAAGCCCCAATACCGTTAGTCGCCTCTTACGTACACCCACCGGAAGAAATAGGGTAGTGCTATTCTAAGCCGACACTACACAGCAATACTAAATAAGTGAGGAAATTATACTTTTGAATATCACATAAAACTTTTCTGACCAGCATAGTTAGAATGAGCATCCTTTTAACTAGATAACGCGTAGTATAAAACAGACATCTCTTTCGCACTTACTTAATATTGTATACTTTCATCTCATTCTAACCGATATCGTGACGATCAAGATAGATAGATAAAGTTTGTAATGTAAAAGACGATCACTTACGGCGGTACATTTTTTTTTCATTCTTTCAAATAGATAAATAAACATAAACATAACATAAACGTATACGCCAAATATCCCCGAAGGGGTTGGTAGAGGTACTAATATATCTGGTGTTCAGAGTACCCACGTTTTGTTTGGGTAGTGATAGGGGGCCTAGCGCCATTTTGTACGAATACACTGTCACATGACTAAGTACAACTCAGCCATGTGGGTTTTCTCACGATATGTTTAAATTCAAATAGATGTGTAAATAATTCCATGCTTCGGAGGGCACGTTAAGCCGTCAGTCCCGGCTACTACTACGGTAGTAGTCGTAAGTCTGCCAACCAGCAATTGGCCAGCGTGGTGGACTATGGCCAAATCGCCCTATATAGGGTAGGCTCGAGCCCCTTGGTGGGGACATATATAGGCTGTGAGAGTGAGAGAAGTGTAAATAAATAAAAACCCCCTAAAATTCCCAGGTTCATCGACCGGCCTAGAGCAAGTTTCGGTATCGACGTACGTATACGTGACCAATCCGGAGCAAGCTCTCCAGGACACGTGGTCTCCGACGCTGCGGCACGTGTTCCAGGGGAGCTGCGTCGGGAAGACCGGCGACGATTGCGCGACACATCCCTGGGCCGTCAGCGTGATGGCCAAGGATGGTATTGGAGGTGAGATATTGAGCAATTGAGAATGAGAGATGGGGGGAGAAGGGAGTTTTATTTAACAGTTTAGTGAGAGAAACAGACAGAGAGAGAGAAAGAGTAACAAGAGGGATATAAAAAATTGAGTTGAAATAACTATTTCGTCACATATGAAAATATTGGGAATGAAAAGCACGCTTTAATGAGGAGGCAGCTTCTAGTTTGGCATCTTTCACCGTATTCTCCAAGGTAATTCAACAAGATGGACGACAAAATGACATAGAAAAATAAATGACAAAAGCGAAATTCTGTAAAATAGTTAAACATACTATCAATTATCAGAACAATTAATTGTAATTCAGTAAAGTGTAGAACGAAATGGTTTCTTTTTTACGAAGTGTAACAAAATAACTAGAGAAAATATATAATATGTCTTCATATATTTAGTTTTTAATAAATAATATTTAGGGCTAACAATCTCTAGAAAGGGTAGCCAAACTTTCATAATAAGGAATTCCTCAGCCACTTTTGGCAGTTGAGTGGGGGAAAAGATGGGTCTCCAACCATATCTGTAAATTAAACTGCTGTGTAGTGTCGGCTTAGAATAGCACTACCCCATTTCTTCCTATGGGTTATAATATAGTAAAGGGCGACTAAGGGGTATCGGGGCTTCTTAAGTGATTTTTGGGAGATGCGGTTGGAGACCTTTTATCCAAAACATTTAACTTCCAAAAGAAGCTGAAGAATCTGATTCAGAAGCTCTGGCAACCCGTTTTAGGGATTTATAACCGTGAGTATATGTATGCTCCTATCTGTGCCTGAACAAGGTCCATAGTGATGTTGTGTTATTATAAATTTATAACCTTGAACAGCTATGGAATGCAATGAATCAATTTGAATTTGAATTATCCTATATAAATGTGAAAGTTGAGATGTTTGGATGTTTAGAAGAAAGAAAGAAAGAAAGAAAGAAAAACATTTATTCATTGCTAAGCTTGAGTAAACAATACATGAAACATAACAACAAAATAATATTAAGGTTGGTTTTACAACAAAAGAAAAAATAATAATAATAATATATAAGTTAACAAAAATAAATAATAATAAAAAAAAAAACTCAAAATAAAACATGAGTTATAACATAAGAAAAAAGCAAACATAAATAAAAACGAACCAAAATATATGATGACTTAATAAAATTATTAAGAACCTGTCACCTGTGTTTGTGTGTTTGACGCAAAAAGGCTCCTCAAGTACATAATGTATATAAATGAAATTTGGCAGAATGCTAGATAATGACCCAAATTATAACATAGGATATTCTTTATCTCGGAAAAATGTGACCAATAAAATATTCACGCCTGATTGAACTAAGAGTACCGGAAAAAACGCCTTAAGCTTTGTCATTTGCAAATTTCACAGTACGAAGTCTGTCGGGCCAGTTACGCCCGATTTCTGAATTGAGTATTCAAGCTGAGAACGACTTAAGTAACATTTTGTCTCATTCAGTTGTTAAGATTTCAATGCGACAGAACGATACTTAAGTTGTTCTCAGGTGGAATACTCAATTCAGAAATCGGTCGTTAGTGTACTAACAAATTTTAAATTCACAGGTCTCCTAAAATTATCGTCGACTCCAGTAGGACTTATGTACAGCAGTAACTTCATAGCTGGAACTCGGGAAGAAGTAACCGCGGTATACAGGTATTTGGAAACAATATTTTTACATACATACATATATAGTCACGGCTGTTAATCCCAAGAGGGGTAGCCAGAGCTTCAAAATTAACAATTCTGTAGCTACTTTTGGAAGTTACTTGGAAAAAGATACATACATACATACATATACTCACGGCTATAAATCCCTAAAAGGGGTAGCCAGAGCTGAGAAATAATAAATTCCTCAGCCACTTTTGGAAGTTGAGTGGGGAAAAGATGGTAGTACAAAGGTTGTTGATGATGGGTCTCCAACCGCATCGCCCAAAAATCCCTTAAAAAGCCCTAAGTCTGTTAGTCGCCTCTTACGTACACCCACCGGAAGAAATGGGGTAGTGCTATTCTAAGCCGACACTACACAGCTAAGTTATACATGATGAAAAAGATACGTACTTACATAACTCACGGCCATAAATCCCAAAAAGGGGTAGCTAGAGCTTTAGAGCTAGAAACTATTAAGCCACATTTGGATGTTAATCGGGGTGAAGATGTTTGAAATAAATTATTGTTGGTGATGGGTCCCTGACCATATTGCCTAACAACCACCTAAAAAGCCTACCATCTGTTGCTACATACGCCAACTATCAACTTCCAAATGTGGCTGAAGAGTTTTTAACTCTGAAGCTCTGGCTACCCATTATTGGGATTTATGACCGTGAGTAAATGTGTAAATGTTGCCGTGTAGTGCCGGCTTAGAATGTCGCTACCCCTTTCTACCCACGGGTGTCGTAAGAGGCGACTAAGGGTATTGGGGCTTTTTATTGGATTTTTGGGCGATGCGGTTGGAGACCCATCACCAAAAACCTTTCCCCACTCAACTTCTAAAAGTGGCTGAGGAATTTATAATTCCTTAGCTCTGGCTACCCCTTCTAGGGAAAGATAGCCGTGAGAATAAGTAAGTAAGTAAGTAAATGTGTGTATGTACTTTTCCTTGAATATACTTTGTAAATTGTATTTTTCTTATTAAAATTTTAAGTCGGAAACAAATAAAATATTTCCTTCTTTTGATGAGTATGGCGAAGAATTAATATTAAAATGTGTTTTTCAGGGCTACATGCTGCGCCCCTAGAGTATTAGTAACAGCTGTGGATGCCTTTGGAAATGCCAATAGCTATGCAATTGATATTTCAAGTAAGTTACAGTTTAGAAAGCTTATTTTATAGTTTATTTTATAATACTCATATGTCTGACTATTGGTAGAACAATTTATAACAAAGCTAAATAAAGTTGCTGTAATCAAGTTAGTCCCATTGTAAAAAACTCAAACTTAGATGTTCACGCCGCATAACCCTGATGGGGTTGGCCGAGGCACTAATGCTTCTAAACATCACGTGATATTTGTCACCAGGTGAGAGTACCCACGTTCTGCTTGGACAATTCATGCAGCATTAGCCATGTGGGTTTCCTCACGATATTTTTCATCACAGTTAACCACCATGATAAAGTAACCACAAATAAGACTTTAGAAAAGACAAATTGGTGAAGACCCGACCCGGGACTTGAACACTCATCGTCTGCACGATAAGCGTCGTTCTACCCACTGAGCTATCACGGTCACTTATTATTTTATATTACTTATATTATCACATTTCCTATTTTCCAGATTATTTCACACCCGCAGCAATAAGCGCTATAGTTCTGGGCGTACTCTTCGGAATAGCTCTAATCATTTTGATAGGAGTCTTAATATATTTCTGTGTCAAAAGACAAAGGGATGACGTAGATTTGCCATACTTACAAAGGACATTGAGGAGAGATTTAGGACCAAGAAAGGACGGTGATTTGGCTTCAGACAGACTCTAAAGGAAGAAGAGACTGAAGATATGACCTACTTTTATTTAAACCTGCAGTATTTGTGTCAAAAATTAGATACCTCTTAATGTTATTTTCTCAACAGATTATTTGATTTTTTCAATGTTAAATAGACTCGTAGAATAGATTGCAAGGAACGCGCGTTCTGTTTTTTGTCGCTAGATGGCAGTAGCAGACTAATAGGCTATTTGACTGTAATAAAAATATACATTCCTTTTATTTCATTAGTCTTAAAATTTCTTTTTTGGAGCAATATGTAATAATACGAGATAAAAATATTGCATGATTGCACTAAAATCCGTCTTCTAAAGTAAGTATTTTTGATGCAACTGTCACGTGACTAAAAACGACCGTGATTGGCTATTTCTATTATGACGTAGATCTCGCATAAACAGACTGTGTATCGCTCCGCTCATTGGTGTTTAATGCGGAATTGACGTCATTTGTGCTGGAACCGCCATATTACTTAAAGTCGCGTTTTCGCGGCACATTTGAATATTGCATTTTCTTTTTCGATTTTCTAATAAAATAGCTTAAATGAAGACAGAAAAATATTTTTTTAGGGCTCCCTATAAACAAATTAACACCGTAAGATAGTTTTCAAAACTTAGTCAAATAGCCTATTGCAAATTATGTAAACTTATCTATCACAATCAGTAAGAAGTAAAAAAATATATCAGTTGGGTAACGTTTAAAACGATTATATACAGAAAAAGTTAAAAGAATTGCAAGCATTTAAATAAATTAGTATATTATTATGAACTGGACTGCTAAGCGCGTCATCTGGAGGTTGTTTTTTTAACAAATTTGACAGCGCTTTTCCGAATGTGTCTATATTTTTTTTTTACTTTGATGTCAAGACATATGGACATATAAACTTTGATCCGGTTATTTTAGTGGTTCTCTTTCGACTAACATTTTTGTACAATGTTCTTTGATTAGTGTAAATTAACGGGTCTAGATTACAGATTATTAAAGTTTGTTCGTTATAAAATGAGGCCTGTGACGGATGTTAGTAATTACATCTACAAAGTTTCGAATTTCGCAATATTAAATAATATCTTTTAGATTAGATTAAAGATGAATTCGACGCGATTAAATCTTTTTGTCATCATATTTTTACTGTTTGATGCAAAACACTTACTAAAGCTCTTTATTTCCATTCGGTAAGGTAGAGAATATAGATCGCCACTTTGTACGATCCCGACAATTTTTCCCTCAAATTGATTATTCTTGTCATAGTATGATCTTTTATTCTTTTTACATTAGAATAGAATAGAATAGAATAATCATTTATTTGCCAGAATAAGAGTATACAGAGATATCAACAGTTACAAAAATGTCCTTGCTTATTCTACTAACAAGATTAGCGTGCAAATACTTACTATTAGGGTTCCACCTTTGTTAGAAAGCATTGGTGCAAATTAATAACAGTATAAAAATATCTTAATTCCCAAGGTATGGAATCCATAATAAGACCCATTTAAATAAACTTTGGTTATGTCAATCAGAAGGGCTAGTACGAGCGGTGTTTAAACTAGTTATCGTTTGGGATAAAGCAGCCATCTCTTACGCACTTACTTAGTATAGTATACTGCCATCTCATTCTAACCGTTATCGTGTCGATAAAATAGTGCTCGTGCTTGCCCTACAGGTAGCTGTCAAGGCCCATTGTATGATGAGCTAACTAGGGTCAAATCAACTTTTTAAATCAATTCTAAAAGACTCTGGCAATTTTTTAAGTTGTATTCTTTAATTATTTGCTACTTGAAATAATTACATTCCATTGTTGAATAGTGCTGTACATAGGTGGCAATTTGAGTTTGGCAGTTGCTGGCACATGGTATGGTAGTGTATTGTCCTTTTAATTACAAATACAACATATACTCACGGCTATAAATCCCTAGAAGGGGTAGCCAGAGCTAAGAAACTAGAAATTTCTCAGCCACTTTTGGAAAGTTGAGAGCGGAAAAGATGGCAAAATAAAGGTTGTTGGTGATGGGTCTCCAACCGCATCGCCCAAAAATCCCTTAAAAGCCCCCAATACCGTAAGTCGCCTCTTACGTACACCCACCGGAAGAAATGGGGTAGTGTTATTCTAAGCTGACACTACACAGCAAATATATCAGAAATAAATTAGTAACTTTAAAAAGTGGCTGAGCACTTTCTAAATCTGAAACTCTGCCTGCCCTTCATGGGATTTGCCGTGAGTACATGCATGTATGTTTAATTAGCGACAATCTTGTTGAGTTGCTAAAGAGTCATTAACAAGCTATGTGCCATCAGAAAAACTACTTTAGTTAATATCAAGTCACATTCATTTTCAAATAATCTTGAGCAAATGCCGTGTAGTGTCGGCTTAGAATGCCGTGTAGTGTCGGCTTAGAATGCCGTGTAGTGTCGGCTTAGAATATCACTACCCCGTTTCTACCGATGGGTGTACGTAAGAGGCGACTAACGGTACTGGGGCCTTTAAGGGATTTTTGGGCGATGCGGCTGGAGACCCATCACCAACAACCTTTACTTTACAATCTTTTTCCCACTCAATTTCCAAAAGTGGCTGAGGAATTTCTAATTCCTTAGCTCTGGCTACCCCTTCTAGGGATTTATAGCCGTGAGTATATGTTATGTTATGTTTGAGCAAATTTGGCCCCCTGACCTGAGGTAAAATATGGTGACTGCTGAAATCATAATACCGCCATTATAGATGTAAGAATAACCTGTTATATGCATTTAGGTTTAAGTAATAAATACATTTTAGATGTTAAATTGTCTTTTATTTAATATCTCAAATTTAGTGGGAATGATAATTTGGATGCATAGATAGGTTTCATGATATGGTTAAAATGATAGAAAAAGGAATGCCAAGATGGTTAAATAGAGGATGGATTGTAGTTTTTTTATGAAGTGGGAATGATAATTTGGATGCATAGATAGGTTTCATGATATTGTTAAAAGGATAGAAAAAGGAATGCCAAGATGGTTAAATAGAGGATGGATTGTAGTTTTTTTATTGAGTGGGAATGATAATTTGGATGCATAGATAGGTTTCATGATATTATTAAAAGGATAGAAAAAGGAATGCCAAGATGGTTAAATAGAGGATGGATTGTAGTTTTTTTATTGAGTGGGAATGATAATTTGGATGCATAGATAGGTTTCATGATATTGTTAAAAGGATAGAAAAAGGAATGCCAAGATGGTTAAATAGAGGATGGATTGTAGTTTTTTTATTGAGTGGGAATGATAATTTGGATGCATAGATAGGTTTCATGATATTGTTAAAAGGATAGAAAAAGGAATGCCAAGATGGTTAAACAGAGGATGGATTGTAGTTTTTTTTCTGTATTCTTTTACTTTTTTATATTTTATTACTTATTGTCTGCTTATAATTAGATTTTGTGCCTTCTATGCAGTGAATAAATCTTTTTCTTCTTCTTCTTCTAGTTAATTAGTGAAAGATATATATAATGTCAGCACAGGACCGGTCATTTTGGAGATCTTTGCGGGAGGCCTAGTTACAGCAGTCGACGTCTATAGGCTGATGATGATGATGATGATGATATATAATGTGAATAGCAACATAAGTAAAGGATGCCCACGGAGGACACAGTTTTAACAAAAGAAAATGTGTTCAAAAAGGCCAGCGTCTGGAGTGTGTAGAATGAAAAGGCATATGTATGAAAACATTACTAAATATGGACAATGTTTGCCAAGATTATATAGAGTGGGGATCAATAGTGTCCACCTACCCCAATGGGCACTAATGGTGTAAATATGTATGAATGTTTTTATTTTAATTTCAATTAGAAATATCCACTCACAGTTAAGTCAATTGAGGAATTTCAAAGCACACATACAAGAACTCTATAAAGTCATGGCTATAAATCCCAAGATGGGGTAGTCAGAGCTACAGAAACAGAAATTCCCGAGATATAATGAAAGGTTGACTAAAAAAAAGAGTGAAATAAAGGATTAGTGATGGGTCCAGATGCATAACCCAACATTTATTTAAAGCCCAACACCTTAAGTCGCCTTTTACAACACTAACCGGAATAAATGGATAAGTGCTATTTTATGCTTACACCACATAAAAGTCTGGTTGATTATAATAATTTAAAGAATTGAATGAATTACAAAGAAATGTTTATAATGGTTAACCTGAATGGCCAAGGTAGGAATCCCAGGGGTAGAATTACAAAATCACATACATGAGAGGCTTTAGTGCTCCTCACCTGAGCTATCACAGTTTCATTCATATCATAATACTAATCTTAATTGATAGTAGAGAGAGATTAAGAGAGTGCACTGTCCACGCATAATGGGGATGTATGTTATGTTGAGTAGTGTCTGTGATCTTCCTTTATAATTTTATAACAGTATACTTTTTGCTGTATAGTGTCGGCTTAGAATAGCACTACCCCATTTCTTCCGGTGGGTGTATGTAAGAGGCGACTAACGGTATTGGGGCTTTTAAGGGATTTTTGGGCGATGCGGTTAGAGACCCATCATCAACAACCTTTATTTTACCATCTTTTCCCCTCTCAACTTTCCAAAAGTGGCTGAGGAATTACTAATTCCTTAGCTCTGGCTACCCCTTCTAGGGATTTACAGCCGTGAGTATATGTATGTATGTATAGTTTTTTCCTAATAATGAATCTGGTTAAACCCGGACATTATGTACTATTATTAAGTGTATGTACTAAAAGACTTACATTTAGGAATAAACGCTTGGTATAGGAGACATATTTATGGAACTTGAAATCGGGTGTGAAACCATTATCAAATGGCGCGCTTCTATAACTTTGGTAGAGGAATGGCATAGTTATACTTCAGAATTTAGACACTTCAGTAGAATCCTTTGTATAAACTTTTAGCATAAACTTTTAGCACTGCAATTAATGAGGCACTAATACACTTAATATATTGTAAATTTACACCATGAAATACAGAAAACCGTCGGAGAAGGCCGAAATGGTCACAAACTGATAAACGCGCTCGGATTGTATTTCGACGTAATATTACGACAAGGTCATAATCATCAATGATTTCGCATCGACATATAAAAATAATTGAACTCACTCACCTGGATTTGGCTTCGGTGGCTCGGAATATTGTGAAACAGGAAGCAAAACAGTCCGATTAGTCAAATCCTCTATTGACAAACCAACAACGGAGGATGATAACAGCGGGTTTTTCACACTATTTCTATTGGGAGGGTCACCAAAACTTTTGTCTGTCATGATTAATGTAGCCTGCGACTGTTTCAAACGTGAATTTACACTTTTTCCCACATTTAAAGGACAAAATAGGAAATAATTTATCCAATGTTACGTGTCAAATACATTATTTTGACTTTTTAGTTATATGATTTACATGACATTGACATGTGACATTCTTTAGTTGTTTCGTTTCAATTTAACGTTTAGTTTTTTGTCCGGAACTGTTTTGTACGTAAATTGTACAGCCGTATGCTTCGCCGTATGACAATATTACCAACATGATAAATTTAAAAACATTAATCTATATGTGTAAGTTACAAGTTTACGATACATAATCGACCAAATTGAATGTATCCTTATATTGATAAAATAGCTTGTTTTATCTCTTGAGACATAGGTACATTCATTTACACAAACTGGGTGCAGAGGTATAGTATACAAGTCGCATATACTACTGTAAGAACGGCTGGACATTGGAAACACGTCAGTCTTAACTATGTATGTCTTATGTATTAGGCTGTATTTAGAGATAACCCGGTCCTGACCGTCAGCACGTACGATACGTACCGACCGTCAGTTCGCTCGTTCTGCTCATAGCTGTACTGTATTGACCAATGTTCATATTTTCCAACGGTTTTTGTAACTTTTACAAACGACACGCCAGAACACAAACTCCAATTACATATTTTTCACTTGAAATCAACAGGGCCGATTTCTATAGCAACAGTCATAGAGTTTTTGGTGACATTAGTCATGTGTCTATTTCCAATACTGCTCCTCACATTTCTAATGGAGTCCCATGTCGCTTCTCAGTCGCGATAATCTTGGCCCTGGTATTGCTTTTGTAAGCAAATCTGCTTCCATATTTTCAGTAGGCTTGTATTCGACCTCAACAATACCTTCTGATATACAGTCCCGTATATAGTGTAACTTTAAATCAATATGTTTTGATTTAGATGAAATTATTGGGTTTTGGCTTAACTTTATTGCTGCTTGGTAATCGTTTAAGATTAGGATTCGTTTTTGTGTAATTCCTAAATCACAGAATAGGGCTTTTAAATGTACAGCTTCTTTGCATGCTTCAGTTAATGCAACATATTCTGCTTCAGCCGTTGACAATGCGATACTTCGCTGTTTTCTACATGCCCAGCTAATAACACTTCCAGCGTACTTGAAAGAATATCCTGTAAATGATTTTCTGTCCAATTTATTTGAACCCCAATCAGCATCAGCCATTCCATACATTTCTTCAGATGTTTTCTTAAAATAAAGACCTATATCCTTAGTACCTTTCGATAACTAACGGCGAATGCAATATCAGGTCTGGTGGCCACTGCTATATACATCAGTGTGCCTATGAGATTTTTGTATGGTAAATCTGGTGCAAATTTTTTATTTGGTTCTAATGCAATGCCTGGCTCGACAGGCGTCGCTACTGGTTTGCAATCCAGCATGTTAAATTTCTCTAAAGCTTCTTCAATTTTCTTACTTTGTTTTAAAGTGATTCCATCATTATTATATATTACATCGATACCTAAGATGCGTTTTGGTTTTCCTAAATCTTTCATATCAAATTTATCACATAACATTTGTTTTATATCTTTTAACTCTTTCTGACTTGAGCAGGCAATAATCATATCATCAACATACATTCCTATTATAGTTCTGACTCCTCCTTTTAAGTATGTGTATACACAAGGGTCAGCTTTTGATGCAATGAATCCGATACTTCTTAATTCACTATCGAGTTTTATATACCACTGCCTGCCTGCCTGCTTAAGACCATAAAGTGCTTTAAGCAATAGACATACTTTTTCGCCTTTTATATTTTGTAGATCTGTTAATATCTCTTTTGTTTTGTTGTATATAGTATGATCTTTAGAGTCTGATTCTTCTACTAATATTTCTCTTATATACTTTTCAAGATAATCTGGTAATTTCATGTATATTTTTTCGTCAATATTACCATTTAAGTATGCTGTTACTACATCCATTTGATTTAAATGTAGTCCTTCTTCTACAGCAATACCAAATATTGTTCTTATTGAACTTAATTTTGCTACTGGTGCGAAAGTTTCATAATAGTCTTCTCCTGGACGTTGTGTAAAACCTCGTGCCACAAGACGTGCTTTCTTGGTTACTACGTCTTCAGGGCTTACTTTCTTTCTTAGAACCATTTTGTAGTCGATAACCTTCATATCCTTTTCTCTTTTGATAATCCTCCATGTACCATTTTTAATGTGAGATTTAATTTCTGCTCTTATAGCGTCACTCCAATCGTCATCATGATCAGATACGAGCATACTATCTTCTATATCTCCTCCTGTCACATAATCTTTCATCCAAACAGGGGACTTTTTATCTCGTTTAGGCCTTTCGTTTTCCAACACCTCTCTCTCGATCTCTGAGACGTCATCATTTATTTCTGTTGTGATTAACTCATCTACTCGGTGATAAGAGTCTGTTGAGTGATTATCTTTTATTTCTATTTCTAATTCCGGTCTTCGGTTTTCCTTTTTTCGGTATTTCTCTGACGTTTTCATTTCACCTTCATACTCTTCCTGCGTTAAATTTTCATAATTTATGTTTTCATTTTTATAATACATTTTATCTATGACTTTTATATCTCTGCTGATAATAATGTCGTCTTCCTCAGGTATGTATACTCTGTATGCTTTTGATGTAAGTGAGTAACCCATGAATACACCCTCTTTTGTTTTCTCTGACAGTTTTCCCCGTTTCTTCTTTTTCAGTACAAACGTCTTTCTGCCGAAAACTTGGAGATGTTTACCAGATGGTATCTTGTTTGTCCATTTGGTATATGGGATGCCACCATCGAGTGCTTTGGAAGGACTACGGTTGATCAGATAATTGACCGTTGAAACAGCTTCAGCCCAGAGCTTTTTGGGGGCATTTGCTTCAATTAATAAGCATCTTGCTTTGTCAAGGAGAGATCTGTTTTTCCTTTCACTTATACCATTTTGTTGCGGGGTATAGGCTGTTGTTAGTCGTCTTTGAATACCATGTTCTCTGAGATAGGAGTTAAACTCTTTATTTCGATACTCAGTTCCATTGTCTGTTTGTCAATGTATGATCTTTCTACTATGAAAAGTTTCTACTTCATTTTTAAAAGTACAGAAAGTTTCAAATACGTCACTCTTGTTCTTGATGAAATAAACGTAGCAGTATCTCGTGAAATCATCAATAAACGTGACATAATATTTTGATCCGGCTATTGTTTCACATTCAAAAGGTCCACAAACGTCACTATGAATTATTTTAAGTGGTTCGGTGGTATAGAGACTATCATGTTTTGGGAAAGGTGGTCTGGATAATTTCCCTTTTATGCAGGTTTCACAGGTTTGCAGGTGTTCGTCAACTTGGTTGAGTCCGTACATGAGGTTATCTTTTGTCATCTTATTAAGATCTCTTTCATTGATATGGCCTAGTTTTCTGTGCCATTCCATAATATCCTCTTTTCCTTTTGTTGTGTAATTTGACTTTTCATTTTGGTCAAATTTAATGTAGTATAGCCCGTCTTTTCTCTCTGCTGTCAATGCAACTTCTCCGTTATTTTCTACGATAAAAGCCTTATCTTTTTCAAACATAACTTTATTTCCTCTATCTGTAATTTTTCCAACGGACAACAAATTTACTGATATGTCAGGAACAAATAGGGTGTCATTTAAATTGTATTTTTGATCTTCCTTTTCGACAATGACTTTACCCTTTCCTATGATTTGACTCGTGTGTTTGTTTGAAGCCAACTTTAGTACACCATTCTGTGTTTTTATATTTGAAAATATAGATTTCTCTCCGCACATATGCGATGAACAACCACTGTCTAGGCACCAAGAGTCTTCATTACTTCCTCCACTTGTGTTTAGGCAAGAGAAGAAATTTTTACCTGTAGTCTTGTCTACCTTTTCAGTTTTTTGTTTGTTTTTGTACCAACATGCCTCAGTTGAGTGATTTTTCTTTTTACAATTATTGCAAAAAATCTTTGTCTTATTCTTCTTTGAATAGTATGCATCGGTGGTAACACATTCTTTAGTTTCACCATTTCTTGCTTGATATTCTTCGAGAATTTTTACTTTGAGGTCTTCCGGATTCGGTAATGAGTCTCTAGATTCTATTGCTATGCGAAAATTTTCGAATGTGGTTGGCAAACTATATAACAACATTATGCTCAGTAATTCGGGAGGTATTTTTATGTCCATGTCGGTGAGCTTGTCTACAATGTCCATGAAATTATTTATGTGGTCTCGTATATCTTCACTTGCGGTCATTCGCTTCAAGACCAACTGTTTCAGCAATGTCGCTTTTCGCGCAGGTCCCGTACTTTGGTAGGTTGCTTTTAACTTGTCCCATACAGCTTTTGCCGTTGTGCAGAGCTTTATTTGTTTGAGCTCCGATGGTGACAATAGAAGTAAAATTTCAGCTCGGGCTTTCATGTCTTCTTTCATGAAAACATTTCTTTTGGCTTCATCATCATTGGGTGACAAGGTCTTTTCGCCGCTTACAATTTCCCTAAAATCATTTTTAATTAGGATTGCTTGAGCTTGTAGACACCAAGTGTCATAGTTTGATTTGGTCAATGGTTCAATATTTTTGTAGCTTGTCGATGCCATCCTATAGTTTAATTAACGTTAACCATGTAACCACGCTTTGCTACCATTTGATGGGGTTAATAACGTTAAAAATATAATATAAATTGCATAAATATTTAATTTATTATTTCCATTGAACATTACATATTTTTCACTTGAAATCAACAGGGCCGATTTCTATAGCAACAGTCATAGAGTTTTTGGTGACATTAGTCATGTGTCTATTTCCAGTTACGGTGTAAAAACAATAATCCCAAAGAAATTTTCCGCTTTTCACTGTTTTATACCACTTTTTGAATTAATATTAAGGACCTTCACTTATTCACTTCAAATAGTAACGGTTAGACACGGTTTGGTACAATCACGATGTATCTGTTGGTAAATTGAGCTGTTCTGTACTACTACCAAAAGCGTATTAAGAAAAGGAAAGTATCTGAATAGCTTTAAGCGTGAATTGAAGCGACACTTTGCCTTTGAGCCTGAATAATCTCCTGCCCCTCTCTCATTGGTCAACTTCTTTCTGTCAAATATATCATTGTATATACATTGTCGCAGGAAAATCGACAAACTCGGTAACTTATAAGTTTCTTAGGAGACTTGTAAGTTGATGGAAATCCGTCAAAGAGCATGCAAAATTACATCTTACATGATAGTTTTTAGGAAAATTGTAAAATAACGGACTCACCTCAGGAAACTTGTAAGTGGGGATTTGTTTTGTTTTGACAAGTTTCAGAGTTTTAAATTTATAATTCAGGAAATTTGTACGCTTCCTAATAGATGTCAGTGAAATGGACCTGACCAACGTTTTTATTTTATACGCCAAATAAATCTACAAAAAATTACGAGAAAAAACTGTATTTTTTTACTTTTTTCATAACTTGAAATATGACTGAAATATTTAGGTTCAAAGTGCGCATTTCGGCCGACGGAGTTAAATGCGGTTGGCGCAGGCAAAGTGACGATGTGACGTCACAACCCAGCTAGTCGTCGCTCACGCTTGCGTAGGCATGGAGTTTTTACAGTTTTGTGATACAGAATGGCAAATAAATCTGTATAATGCCTCAGTGTTTCAACTCTGCAGTTATGCTACCTAATAATCTAATTATAAATTTTTAGTTTTTAGTATCTACAGCCGTCATGTGAAATCGCATGTGCCCAACAAGTCTATATTTATTACTGTACCGTGGTTACACCAACTATTTATTCACTTATGGTATGCAATAAAAAAAAGAGACATAAAAAAAATTAAGAAAAATTGACCACAGAATGGAATGTCCGTTTGGTGGTCACATTTTTAATTTTTCAGAGGACTGAAAATGTCTTCCTTTATTCTAAAAAGTCGGGATCTACTCTTCTTTGTTGGTTTTTTGACTGTGTCTTCCTCTGTTTTTTCCTTCTGCCTGTTCATTCTCATTCGATATTTTGCCCGTCTTGCTTCAACAATCTTCAATCTTAACCTTAAATGACTTTTTTTTTTGTTTTGAGCATTCGACGATTACGTGCAGCAACACTTTTTCCAGAATTAACTCTAGAACTTCCTACGGAAGGAGCAGGTGTAGAAAGCGGTGTTTCATTTTCAATAAAATTCTGAGCACGAATTTGAAGTTTCTCTTTTTCACGGCGTTTTTTAGCATTCTCTCGCCATTTTTTTATCAATTTTCTTTGGTCTCGCGGATTCAGGACAGCTATAGCCTATATAAAACCCTTCTCTTTTTTTTTGTGATAGTATTCACGATCTTTTTTCCTTTTTTCTTCGAGAGCTATTAGATTGCTTTTCAGTTTTTCTCCTAAACGTCGCATAGCTAGTTTTTTTCGTTCCTTGCGCCACTTTTTTTTCTTCATTGATATTTTGATTTTTGGGTTTAGCCATACATACATATACTCACGGCTATAAATCCCAAGAAGGGGTAGCCAGAGCTAAGGAACTAGAAGTTCCCCAGCCACGTTTGGAAAGTTGAGTGGGGAAAAGATGGCAAAATAAAGGTTGTTGGTGATGGGTCTCCAACCGCATCGCCCAAAAATCCCTTAAAAGCCCCAACACTGTTAGTCGCCTCTTACGTACACCCACCAAAGCTATAAAGCAAAACAAAAAAATGCTATAGAAACTACATAAAAAATCAAACCCCATAAAATTAGTGAGACCCAAGAACAAGAGAGCATTCAATAAAGCAAAAGTACAAAAAACAGAATTCAGTGTTCAAAATAACAAGGAAGCAGGTTAAATAAACACACAAATATTGTTTTCAGATTTAAAACTACTGAATTCTAAGTAGAAGAACTTTTTGGTGGTCATCCTTCTTTTCGGTAGTCACTTTAGACCACCAGTAAGATGACCACCGAGTGGAAAATAAATACGTTAACTGGCACAACATGAAGTATTTTAGATTATGTGTAAAATTAATAGAAGATATAATAAAACAATCATCTTTTGCAGTGAGCTAAAGCATCCCCGATAAATAAAATTGTTTACTTACCAATTCACACTAGTAACCGTAAAGAACCACTGAACTTTTACATAAAATGATTTTTGTGTCTTTCGATAGCAAAACACGATCGCATCAACAAATTATTTTAATCATGGCTGCCGAAAGTGATCGGAAACTTTTTAAATTGCATTCCGTTTTACGCAGTTCATTGTAAAACTAATAATGTGAAAATAGAAATTGTAAAAAATTGGGTACCAAAAAGACATCGACCGTCTGTAACATATGACAATCGTTAATAATTCAATTAAATTATTTTATATTTTTTTGTCTATTTCACATGTTAAGGTTGAAAATATTATCTATTAATTTGACTCTGCAAAAAGTGTGATTCTTTCTAATTACTATTTATCCTGAGCGCCCAAAGTAACGAACCTGGTTTCTGAACAGACCACCGAAACGTACTTTTGTTGGCAAAGTGATCTTTTCAGGAAATGGTTTTAATTGTAATGAAATATGGTCATTACAGGATTATAAAATACACCTTAGTGGTCGCATTAAGCTATTTATTTTTAATTTTGTTACCTTAGTTATGGCGTAAGAATATCTGAACAGTTTTTTACTCGTTTTTGACAATGACCCTGCTGTGTAGTGTTGGCATAGAATAGCACTATCCCTCTTCCGGTAAGTATACATAGGAGACGACTTAAGGTATTGGGACTTTTAAAAGATTTTTGGGGATGCGATTGGGAACCATCACCATTTCCCCACTTATCTTTCCAAGTGGCTGAGGAGTTTCTAATTCCTTAGCTCTGGCTACCCCATCTAGGGATTTATAGCTGTGATTATATGTATGTAAAAAGTTTTTGTATGTGTCTATTCGTCTCCTATTATAGGAGACTATCAAGACCCACTGAAATATAAAAATAAAAATATAATCATACATACATACATATAATCACGGCTATAAATCTCTAGAAGGGGTAGCCAGAGCTGAGGAATTAGAAATTCCTCAACCACTTTTGGAAAGTTGAGTGGGGAAAAGATGGTAAAATAAAGGATGTTGGTGATGGGTCTCCAACCTTCTCGCCCAAAAATCCCATAAAAGAACCATTTGCGTCAGTCATCTTTTACGTACACCCAACCGAAGAAATGGGGTAGTGCTATTCTAAGCTGACTCTACACAGCAATAAAAATAAAATCTCGGATATCAAATTGAAATAAGGGTGGCCAAAGCTTCAGCATTAAAAATTTGTTAGCTACTTTTGGAACTTGAGTGCGGAAAAAATTGAATAATAAAGGTTGTTATAAAAAAAAAACATGTTTATTTACCAAAAACAATTACATAAACATAACAAACCTACTCCCTAAAAAAGGGGCAGAGCCCTGTGAGCATAGGATAAGTAGTAACAATAACGTATAACTTATAATAACTTGTATTAATATGCTGATATTTAGTCATTTCAAGTATAAAAAGTTTCCTGACTGTGAGTACTTTAAAATCTGTATAAAGTAAGTGCGTTGGATATAAAAAGGGCTTAAAAGACGCCACCTTAAGTAGTGCTCTCTGTGCTCTTTCCAACCGCAAGAATTTCGTTTTATGACACCCACCCCAAGATGTAACGCAATATGTCAGTAAACATTGGCAAAGTGAGGCATAGATTGTCTTAAGCAGCTCAAATTGGATGATGTGACGCAAATTTTTGAAAATAAAAATTAACTTACGAACACGAGTGCAGAGTTGCTCGATGTGACTGTTAAAGTTGAGGTTCTGGTCAATAATGACACCCAAGTATTTAGCCTCAGAATTTCTTTCTAAAGTATCACAAGGACAAGAAACTGAATTCGGACAGACTAAAGAATGTACTTTGATTTTTAAATCTGCAGTAGGTAGGTTGTTGTTCCTAATTGAAAAAGTTACATATTTAGTTTTTAGTTTTTTTGGTATTTAACGTAAGAAAATTCTCTGCCAGCCAAGCAGTCACCCTATTCATACCCTGCTGAGCAGTCTCACTCAGTGTCACTCCAAGAGCATCCAGTGAAAAACAGAGCAGTGTCATCGGCATAAGATATAATTTGACCACCAATCTCGAGCGAGCATAGTTCATTTATGTATACAAGGAAGAGGGTCGGTCCTAAAATGCTTCCATGAGGAACACCGTATACTAATGGTTCTTCATCGCTAATAACACTCTCAATTTTGGTACACTGTCTCCTATCAGTAAGGTAATCAGTTATGAGTTCTAAAGGCACACCGCGCACACCCAATAACTCCAAATTTAATAGAAGCAGAGGAATAGAGACAGTGTCAAATGTGTCACTCCAAGAGCATCCAGTGAAAAACAGAGCAGTGTCATCGGCATAAGATATAATTTGACCACCAATCTCGAGCGAGCATAGTTCATTTATGTATACAAGGAAGAGGGTCGGTCCTAAAATGCTTCCCTGAGGAACACCGTATACTAATGGTTCTTCATCGCTAATAACACTCTCAATTTTGGTACACTGTCTCCTATCAGTAAGGTAATCAGTTATGAGTTCTAAAGGCACACCGCGCACACCCAATAACTCCAAATTTAATAGAAGCAGAGGAATAGAGACAGTGTCAAATGCTTTAGCTAAATCAAGGAAAATGGTCAATATTTTCTTATGGTTATCCAGATTTTCAGATATGTATGAAGTTAGTTTGAGTACAGCATCTGCAGTTGATTTTTTCTTGTGAAAACCATACTGGTTAGTTGAAAGTAATTTATTGTTTTCAAGATAGTTTATAAGTCTGACATTAATAATTTTTTCAAGTAATTTAGACAAAACAGGAAGCATAGGTCTGTAATTGTCTACACTGTCTCTATCACAAGACTTAAAAATGGGAATCACCACAGCTCTCTTAAGTTGGCCAGGGAAAATACCTTTTTGGAGGCAGAGATTATATAAGTGGACCAGTAGAGGAACCAAAACGTGTTTACAGTTTTTAATAATTTGATTAGGAATTTCATCCCAGCCCGTGGAACAATCATTCTTCAGACCATTTATGAATGTCAAGAGTTCGGAGTTATCAGTATCCAGCAATACAAATGAATTCAAGTTTCGGAAGTGTTGGTTATGTTTTGCGATATTAGAAAATTTTGATGATAGTTTAATTTTATCAGCCAAAACCTTACCCACTGAAGCAAAATGTGAATTGACATGATTTGCCGACGCAATTTTGTTCCTTGGATCAAGTAATCTAACAGCAGGATTTTCCTTCATTTTACTACTAATTATTGACTTAATTGATTTCCATAATAATTTAGGATTATTTCCAGTCCTAACTATTTGTTGTCTTTCGTATTGTCTTTTTGCATCTTTAATTTTGTTAAAGTAGAAACTTTTATACCTAAAATATATCTTCTTATTGACGTCATTGCTAGCGTTTGATATCCACTTTTTATACAAGTTATCCTTATTGGTTTGACACCTGAGTAAATTCTGGTTCATCCACGGCTTAAGAAAACATTTACGCAGCGGAGTCAAATGTAATGTAGTGTTATTATTGAGAACTACTTGTATTTTATTTATTAGAATATTTATACCATCATTCGGATTTATACAATTTAAGACGGAAGTGAAATCAGAATTAGCAATTTCACGGGAGATGCCTTCATAATTTATTTTTTTCAATGTTTTTTGTATATTTACTTTGGTGGGGATTAAGTCTATGTCAATAAGTACTGATTTATGATCGGTTATGGTAGTTTGTAACACGAAAGTACGAGCTGACCGTTTATTTGATTTAAGAAAGACGTGATCCAAACACGACTTGCCTTCTTCCCTGGTTATAAAATTGTGACATGCCAAGAGTCCATGGAAGGCTAATAAATTTAGATATTTTTCCGAATTTGGATCATCGTTCCCAGGTATAATATTAATATTCATATCACCAATTAGTAAGACACTATTTATGGTGCTATATTTGAGAAGGGTAGTATTAGGTAAAGAAACTCATCTATATTATTTTGCTTTGTTCCTGTAGTCTTATTGTATGCATGATGTCTATAAATAGAAATAATAACGAATGACTTAGTTTTTATTATGAGACAGTTACATGTTTCGCTAGCCAGTTCTTCAAAAGATAGTAAAAGATTTTCTTTTGTAAATACAACAACTCCGTCATTTTGATATGTGTTTATAGTGGTAGCTGTACTGCAATAGCCTGGCAAAATAGGGATGATTGGGCAACAAGACAACCAGCACTCCGTGAACACCAATACATCACAATCAAATTCCAAACGTTTCAACAATACAAGGAAGTCAGAAAAACGTGTGGAATGACCGAGACTGCGCATGTTTTGCGTAATTATTTTCAAAGAGGGAGATGACGAAACAAGTTCACTACATTGCTCAGGACGACATTCGTATGCAGCAGAAACAGAAGAAGAATCTAACTCTCGCATAATATCCAAATTATTTAGCATTAGAATTTAGTATATAAAATATCCACAATAAGAGACTGTAATAGAATAATATAAAATGTGAGAATTTGACGTGAGTAGTGTAAGTTTGTACGATGCTTAAATATAATTTGTTATTATGGTGGTGAAGTAGGCAAGGTGTACGTATTTTGATTACATGTTCATTATGAAAAGCAAAAATCAGGACAAGTTGTATGTATATATGAATAATGAATAAAAAATATATACAATATTACGGTGACTCTGAATGTCTTCACTTAATTTTAATCCTGTATTCTTAGAGTAACTATACATATGTGACCTTAAACAGTATATAAACAAAGAAAGAGTTTTAGAAATATACGAATAAAAGATCATAACAGTTAATATGTTTTCATTAGCAATTAGGTTCGAATTATAGCTGTACTTAACAGCATTAAGTATGTAAAAGTTTTGACACAATAGAATTAATATAACACTAGGTTTTGAGTGTATAATAAAAGTAAAAAACTTTGTAACCCACCGATACAGATATGAGTTAAAATGTAAGAAATGAAAAAGCAATGGAAAAGCTTTGAAAACACGAATAAATAACAACAAAAACAGGATAACACAAAACAATTTTTCAATTAAAAAACCTGTGAAAAGTCCGTATCTGAGTTGATAGCTACTGCAGTGGCGCCTTCCTCTTGATAAGATAATTGGTACAGATATTTTGACCCATTTGTGTTCTCCATTGTTAATAGAATCAGTTACTTATTCTGATTAGTTAAGAAGTGAGTTGAGTAATGAAAAAAACATAAATTTAAAGTAATGACATACATGCCTATACTGACGGCTATAAATCCCTAGAACGGGTAGCCAGACTAAGGAATAAAAAAAATCCGCAGCCACTTTTCGAAATTGATGGTAAAATAAAAGATGATGGTGATGGGTCTCCGACCGCATCGCCAAAAAATCCTTTAAAAGCCCCAATACCATTTCCAGTAGTCCAGTAATGACAATGTTTTAATATTTTCAAATATAAATGAGGAATTGGCCTAAGAGCGCTTCAAAGGAGGGTTTTGCGTTTATTCCGACGCTCAGGATAACCCTTCTAGGGATTTATTGCCGTGAATATAGGTATGTATGTGTCGGTATTAAAACACTCTTTAAATTATAACGGCATTAAAAATTATCTAGTAGGTATTCATACTATATAACTATAAAGTATCACGATATCTACTCAAACAAATTATATTTAATAAATGCTCTTAAAACGTTTTAATTTTATATCAGTGACAGCAAATAATAGCAAATTAAAAGATTGGCATTAGTAAACCATGGAAAATATAAGTGTTGATTGTCGAGTTATAAGATGCGCGAATGCTTCACGTCACGTGACCGCCGCCACCCAAACGGCATTGACAAACATCCCTCTCTTAGCGACGTCGTCGCGTCAGGTTCCTGAAATACAGACTTTTAAACTCGGAAATACATACATACATAAGTATGTATATGTACATACATACATATGTACTCACAGCCATAAATCCCTAGAAGGGGTAGCCAGAGCTAAGGAATGTGAAATTCCTCAGCCACTTTTGGAAGGTTGAGTGGGGAAAGGATGGTAAAATAAAGGTTGTTGGTGATGGGACTCCAACCGCATCGCCCTAAAATCCCTTAAAAGCCCCAATACCGTTAGTCACCTCTTACGTACGCCCACCGGAAGAAATGGGGTAGTGCTATTCTAAGCCGACACTACACAGCAAACTCTAACACTAAACTCGGAACAAAAATTATCCCCTCTTACAAGTTTCCTGAGGTGAGTCGGTTATTTTACAAGTTTCCTATATACTATCAGGTAAGATGTAAATTCGCATGCTGTTTGACGGATTTCCGTCAACTTACAAGTTTCCTAGGAAACTTATAAGTTAACGAGTTTGACGATTTTCCTGCGATATATACATATCTACCTATATTATTATACTGTCATGCGCACTTATCTGTTTTATTACCACTCTCGTATTTATACGATATATTATGTTTATATTCCTACGTATTTCTTAAGTATATTATATATATATCTTACGTCGGCAGGATAGATCGGCGTAGATTCATGATTCCTCAATCACAAATCAGACACAGAAATAAATAATCACAGCTTTATTCAACTTCGCCACTATTCACAAATTAACTAAGTACAAATTATATTGCGTTAACACCGATTAGAAACGTATGACGGTTCCGAGCACAACCGATCCACTCTTTGTCCATCGTCAGAATGATCCTTGCCCGAACTCCATCAGAGGGCGCACGATTACCTCGTGACCACACCCTTCCGCTTCTTCCCACTTAGTCAACTGAGTCAAATCAGCAACTCTATTAGGTATTACCGACACGTAGTCAATTCAGTAACTGTATTAGGTGCCGCCGACATGTAGTCAAATGAGCAACCATATAAGGTGCCGCCGACACGGCCATCCTGACAAGACACACGTCCTCGTGTGTTACTCGGCATCTGAAACAATATCAGATGGCAATACCACTTGTCCAAAATACTGACTTCCTCAATGAGGATTGTTCAATTTCAAAACAAAAAATACTTTATTACTTAAATGCTTTTCAGGAACTCACACACAAAAAGTTATTACAACAATCCTCACTAAAGAAAAGTCACTAATAAGTGTTCGCATTTATGGTTCATAGAGTGATCAAACAAACAGATCATCCCAGTGATCAAACAGTCAGATCATCCCAGTGATCAAACAAACAGATCATCCCAGTGATCAAACAGTCAGATCATCCCAGTGATCAAACAAACAGATCATCCCAGTGATCAAACAGTCAGATCATCCCAGTGATCAAACAAACAGATCATCCCAGTGATCAAACAAACAGATCATCCCAGTGATCAAACAAACAGATCATCCCAGTGATCTAACAAACAGATCATCCCAGTGATCAAACAGTCAGGTCATCCCAGTGACCTTAACCCATATTATTAACGGTCATTCCAGTGACAGCGAAAAATCAGAGTTGGTCATCCCAGTGACCCCAAAACACATCTTCAGCGGTCATCCCAGTGACCCCGAAACACATCTTTAGTGGTCATCCCAGTGACCCAAAACACATCTTCAGCGGTCATCCCAGTGACCCCGAAACACATTTTTAGTGGTCATCCCAGTGACCCCAAAACACATCTTCAGCGGTCATCCCAGTGACCCCGAAACACATCTTTAGTGGTCATCCCAGTGACCCAAAACACATCTTCAGCGGTCATCCCAGTGACCCCGAAACACATTTTTAGTGGTCATCCCAGTGACCCCAAAACACATCTTCAGCGGTCATCCCAGTGACCCCGAAACACATTTTTAGTGGTCATCCCAGTGACCCCAAAACACATCTTCAGCGGTCATCCCAGTGACCCTAAAGCCCCTATATTCATACTTGGTCATCTCAGTGACCACTACAATTTATCAAATGTCTTACAAAAGACAGATTATACCTACAATCAGAACTAAGAAAATTTATAAACTTAACTCAACTCATTCAATAAAGATTCAGAACCCAACGGGTCAAACCTCTCTGGCTTTTTCTAAAACTATCATGTCATGGCTCTATTTTTACAGCCTATTGTAACTGTCCAAAGCCGTTAAAATGTACCTATATCCTTCTTAAACTTCTACTATTCCAAAGGAACCCTTACATAATGCGTTTAATTTTGTCTGAATTCGTTCTTCGTTTTTGCATTAATAGAAAATCACCGACGGAAAACCTAGTGAATTTAGCCTTGTGCTTATCAAAACCCTCAATAGATTGATCGGTACTCGAAACGGGAATCAAATGAAATCCACTAGTACAATCAAAGAATAAAAAGAAATTCGCGCCGTTTAATCACGCAATTAAATCTGATATGAAAGGTACAGGAAACTAATCGGGCACTGTATTACTATTTAGTTCGCGATAGTCTACGCACGCACATCATATTGGTACCATTACGTTTCTTTACTAATAACGCAGGGCTAGAAAAATGGGGAACCACTTCGCCTAATTATGTTAGCTTGTAAAAGTTCATTGAACTTAGCTCTTATAACCCGCCGTTCATCCGGCGTGAACGAATTTTCATCAACTCGTATAGTGGAAAAACCTACAATAAGATAACTTTCTATTTTTAAAATACCTAGCATCTCGCTTTTTGCAGCGTCACTAACATCGCATCAACTTGTGCTAAATTTATTTCAGACGCTATGATTACTTGAGAACTATATTCAACATTTAACTTTCGAGCGTGAAATTTGAGATAGACATATTTACGGCAAAGCCTAGCGCTAAAATTTCTCTACCTAACATTATGTTACAACGCAGGTACATATCTGGCAAAACGTGGAGTAAAAATACAAATCTAAAATCACAGATCTTCACCTTACGCTATATTTGGACAGTGCTAAACACGTACTACTCAAGCCTATTCCAGTTAATTAACAACATTGTTTTTGCGTTTCCACAAATCTTTAACGCTACGCTCTCTTTAACTAAGGAGAATTCGGCACCGGAATCATAATGAAAAATAAACTGCTCACCAGAATGAGTCAGTGTACCTGAAGGTGGTTACACTGCAAAAGTCGACTCTGCTCGACGCGAGTACTGGTACCTGACCTGACCTCCGGCGCTGGTGGCGCTCTTGCACCGGCTCGCAACGTGTCGCGTCGTTCCACACTTGAAACACACCAATAGCTTGATGAACTGGCTAGTAAAGAGTATGACATCGCAATTTTCCCGCTCACTGGCTTAGACTAGAAGCGATGTTTAGGTCTTATCTTAGACCGTCATATATCGGCTTTGTGTCCAACTTTTCCACAGCTGTAACACTGTGATAACCAATTGGATGCAGATCCTTTTAACGCGCGGCTCATTGCCACGACGAGGCTTCCATCCTGCAGTGTATGGAACCGTATCCGTACAGAATCCGTAGTTGCACATCAGGAGCTCGGAGTCGAATTCCGGTAGAGTAACTTTATCACTGGACACTGTAAGAGGTTTTAACGCTCCAATAAAGGCTAACATATTTCGATTTTGCACTTCAAATAAACTTTTCCATTTATTGTCACTTTCTTTATATTACGATTCACGAAATCGGCGTTTGGGAGATCCCACTTCTGATTACGTCGGCAGGATAGATCGGCGTAGATTCATGATTCCTCAATCACAAATCAGACACAGAAATAAATAATCACAGCTTTATTCAACTTCGCCACTATTCACAAATTAACTAAGTACAAATTATATTGCGTTAACACCGATTAGAAACGTATGACGGTTCCGAGCACAACCGATCCACTCTTTGTCCATCGTCAGAATGATCCTTGCCCGAACTCCATCAGAGGGCGCACGATTACCTCGTGACCACACCCTTCCGCTTCTTCCCACTTAGTCAACTGAGTCAAATCAGCAACTCTATTAGGTATTACCGACACGTAGTCAATTCAGTAACTGTATTAGGTGCCGCCGACATGTAGTCAAATGAGCAACCATATAAGGTGCCGCCGACATATCTATAAAGTTTAAAACTCGAACATTTTACCAATGTACAGTTTTTTTTTATATTGTTCTGATCTATTTTTGATTTTTGTTTGAAATAAATTAGGAAATAAGCTATAACCATATATGGAGTAGGTTTCTTTTCTTTTTTCTCTGTTACAGTATTTGTTTCATTTTATTATTATTTTTTGCACTATGTATTAGTTACACAGGTAGATATAAGTTAGAATTGTTGGCTGAAAACCAGCGTACTCAGCGTGTGTGTCCTGTGAGACTTGCGCTGGGTACATTTTATGCTGAGCCAAGACCTTTTTGGTATCATTACAGGTTGTATTTAACTTTTAATTACTGTTTATAATTTTGTTTTTAATACCAAATAAACATTTTACTTATTTACTTACTTATTTGCTCCCACAGCGGTCTTCTACACAGCTCACACACTGACAAGGCTCGGCAGCGCAGGTATGGGTGTCGGACTTTCGTCCCCGCTCGCTCCCCTCGGTCAATGGGCTCTCCAGGCGATATGGGGAGAGGTATTTATCCCCTTTTCAGGTGACTTTTCAGGTGATCGGGGCCAGATTGTACTGTTCATCTTTGCAAAAGTGATGGTGTTTATAAGCGTACCTAACTTGTCAATTATTTTGGTTTCCAGGAATTTCAACTAGAAATAATGAGCAACGAAGATTGTTTTGACTTAGACTTCAATCATCGTTGTTGCCACCTTCTACAATCTTAGGAGAGAGCGATAACTGTGATTATTGTCGTGTAGTGCAGTCTTGGAATGAACCCCTTTCTATCCACGGGTGTAGTAATGAGGCGACTAAGGGTATGGGGCCTTCAAAGTGGTTTTTTGGGCGATGCGGTTGGATACCCATCACCGACGATACTTTATTTCTAACCATCTTGTCCCCTAACAACTAGCTCTGGCTACCCCTTTTTGGGATTTATGGTCGTAAGTGTATGTATATACAGTATGTATGTGTGTTCCAAACTAAAAGCTTCTATCTGGGGTTGAACCCGCGATCATTATTCATATCTTGTGATTGTGATCATTGTTCATATAGTAGCTGTGTCGGGTTGGCTTACAATAGCACTACCCCATTTCTTGCTGTGTGTGTTCGTAAGAGGTGGCGTATTAGGGTATAGGGGGCTTCTTAAGTGATTTTTGGGCGATGCGGTTGGAGACCCATCACCAAAAACTTTTGTTTTAATTAGACTTGGTTGTGCATGAAACCTCTCTTACTAATCAATTCAGGAAAGAAAAATTTCGATACCAGCAGGACTTGAACTCGCGACATCCCGGTCTAGACCCCGGTCGCTGTGCCAACTGAGCTATGGTGCCAAGTAACCACTGTTGCGAAATTTGTCTTTCCTTAACATCTTACAGGTGTCAGGGTCCTCAACCTCCAAAGATTAGTTTTTTTACAATCTCTTTAGTTTAGGAACCTTTGTCACAAGTATCAATGTCGGTTCCATAATACCATTGTGTTACAATCTTATCCCAATCCCACATCACACTGAAAAGTGGCTAAGGAATTTCTTATTCCCAAGCGCTGGCTACCCCTTCTAGAGATGTATAGCCGCGAGTATTTGTATGCATTAAGATTTAGAGTTCTTAAGAGGCATTTTGAAATGGTTTTTGGGTGATGCGGTTGAGACCCATCACCAAAAATACATTATTTCTACCATCTTGTTCCAAATGTGGCTGAGGGTTTTCTAGCGCTGAAGCTCTGTCTACTCCTTTTTGAGATTTATGGCTGTGAGTATATGTATGTAAAAAAGAGGATAACCAACAGACCAAAAATATATGTGCTTGAAGAATGTCCTTAGTCTGAAGAATAAACGTAGATGTATGAAAGGATTCATGAATGTAGACAAAGGTCCAAAGCTCCAGGAATGTACAAAGTGGCGATTGATAATCTCTACCTACTCCAATAGGAGCTCAGCACTGAGCGCGTGAATAAATGTTTGTATGTATTTCAGTAATACTCATATAAGTTTTTTAAAATTTATTTTACTTTGATTAGTAAAATTACTAAAATGTTAAACGCGTTCATTTTTTCCATTTCAAATTGACCTCTTTGGTACCTTTTACGTCAATGCCTGCACAACATATCGCTAGGCTTGATCCCGTCATGGCCATAACCTGTAGAAAAAAAATCTTTATGTATAAAAAAAACGATTGAATTCACTATACAACAATGCCACTGCTATCTACTAAAATCGGTATTTAATTAAACAGCTATTCCAAGTTCACGCTAAATATAAATTTTTACTTACATGCTTATTGATACTCACAGCTTTATATCCCTAGAAAGGGTAGCCAGTTCTTCAGAATTGTATGTAATTAGTTTAATATTATATAATAAATTGGATAAACCAATGGACATGACTAATCTAAATAACTATGTAATTCAGTACAACATAACACAATGGTTACAAGACGAAGATTATGAATCCACAGAAGATATTATAAATATAATAAAATAGTATACATATCGAAATTATCCCTCTCTCTCACACACACACACACACTCATACACACTAACACACACCATAACAAAGCATGATAGCCAAAGTTATATAATTTTTTGATTTATTTATAAAATAAAGATTGAAAACTGCTTCTTAAGATAAAGGGCACCCTTCTCGTTTGAGGAACCGTGACTTATTATAGAAAAAGATAAAAGTAGCTGTATGTGTGTTATAAGTATTGCTGTGTAGTGTCGGCTTAGAATAACACTACCCCATTTCTACCCGTGGGTGATCGTAAGAGACGACTAAGGGTATAAGGGCTTTTCAAGTGATTTTTGGGCGATGTGGTTGGAGACCCGTCACCAAAAACATTAATTATTACCATCTTTTCCCCACTCAACTTCCAAAGTGGCTGAGGAATTTCTCATTCCAAAGCTCTGGCTACCCCGTTTAGGGAATTATAGCCGTGAGTATATGTATGTATGTAAGTATTGCTTGTAAAGATCATAGTTTTATAATTTGTATGTCATTCTATGGAATTATAGATGTACCTATGTTATGTAATTATATTGATGTTATGTGATGTATGTGTGTATCTATATGATGTTTTTTTTTTTTTTTTGTAGTGTGGAGAAAAGGTAGTTACGTAAAGGTTCTTGGTAATGGATCTCCTGTTGAATGGATGAATGATGAATGGATCTCCACCCTCATTGCCCAATAATAACTTTAAATACCCCAATAAATACCCTTATTCGATTCGCCATTTACGGACCCATAGGAAGAAATGGGATAGAGCTATTCTAAGCCGACATTACACAGCTTCAAATTAAACAATAATATTGTGTAAACTTTTTTTCGATTTGCTGTGTAGTGTCGGCTTCGAATAGCACCAGCCCATTTCTTCCCGTGTGTGTTCGTAAGAGGCGGCGGTTGGAGATCCGTCACCAACAACCTTTATTTTACCATCTTTTCCCGTCGCAATGTCCAATAGTGGCTGAGGAGTTTCTAGCTCTGATGCTCTGGCTACCTCTTTTTGGGATTTATGGCCGTGAGTATAAGTATGTATTTCACAAACTGAAAGAAAAAACCAACTATAAATAAAAACTTACTGCGATAATAATAGCGAAGAGCTTCATGTTGTTTCCGTTTTAGATGCAATGTAATTGCAATGACGAGAAATGTGGAATAGTAAATGCATATTTCTGGCTTTTCTTATATATACGAGCACACACAAAGTTTATTTAATTTACTTAATAATATAACACTTGTGTCCATATTGGTTTTAAAATGTTTATTTTATATAATAATGTGACTTTAAGATACCCTTTAACAATAACCAATTTAAATTGTATTTACATACATATACTCACGCCGTTATTTCCCATTGGGGTAGGCAGAGACTATCGATCGCCATTTTGTACGGTCCTGTTAAACCTCTGTTGTTTCGTTTACATCCATCAATATTTTCATACACGCTCTTTTATTCTTCATACTTCGGACGCTTGCCTTTTTGAGCACACTTTCTATTTGATTCAGGTGTGTCCTCAACTAACATTACCTTCCACATTGGCTCTGTAGATTTCCTTTACCATTAGTATTTACAAAATAAAGAAGCCATTAAGCCAAGCCAAGTTAGAAATAAACCAAATATTATTGACTCTCAAGATAGCTTTATCTTCGCTTCAAAAATGATACAAGGATCTTGCTGTATGCCTAAATCTGTATAAAATGTGTGGCATTTTATACAACATCGTCTTTCCCATCACACCTTTCTCGAATCACACTATTTCATACTTAATCTCATAACAAAACATATTTTTTTTCTGAGGGATCTCATCTCTACTGCATTCATTCTGCCTTCATGCTTCTTCTCCTGTCGGACACCCCTAGACCCTAGACCTAGAGATACCCAACCAGTCCTTGTTTTCCCCGTTAACTCTTACACATGCACTAGAATCCTCATAGAGTGATACCAATATACGTATAAGTTGACTTCCCACACCGAACTTGACACCTTCTTTAAATCTATGAAGGAGCAATACACCTTTTGCTAATCAATTAAGGAAAGAAAAAAACTGTAACTAGCGGGACTTGAACCCACGACGTCTAGGTATATGCCGAGTAATTTTTGTTTCCTTAATGTATTAGTAAATAATCCCCACTTGAGGTTTTCATGCACAAACAAGTTTTAATAATACGCCTTTTGGTTTTTGGCTAAGAACTTTGCGGCGATGCTTCCTAAAGAGAAGAATTTATCTATACATTCCATTCCTTTTTTAATCCTACTAGCATATCTCTAATTTTCGCATCAGTTTCATTCATTATTTAAAACTCAATTTAAATGTTCCCTCCGCATATCCCTGAAGGGGTTAGCAGAGGTACTAACACTTCTGAACACCACGTGACATGGTCACCCACATTTTGCTTTGACAGTGTTCTCACGTGATAGGGGGCGGGCTTATCGCCATTTTGTACGAATACACAAGTAGTATAAGCTCTTAAGATTTTTTCATTTCAATTCATGTCATCATATAAATGAAGGTTCTCAGCAGGATTCAACCCCGCGACCTGAGACAAAGATTAAGTTTCTTTGAAACTAGTATTTTTTATAATTTTTTTAGTCGTTATGAATACATTTATGGTGAGGTAGCATCAAATTTGTTTGTTTTTTAATTTTGCTTAAACTTAAACATGCATTCCCGGCTTAGAATGTCATAACCTCTTTCTACCCACGACGGGTGTTGTAAGAGGCGACTAAGGGTATGGGACATTTTTATTTTGAAGTGGTTTTGGGTAATGTGGTTGGAGACCCATCATCAACGATACTCTATTTCTACCATCTTGTCCTCTATCAAATTCCAAATGTGGCTGAGGAGTTTTTGGTTGTATGTACAGTTCTAGCTACCGCTTTTTAGGATTTATGGCCGTGATTATATGTATTTACTTATGTCAAACATTCACAATGAGACATGGGTTCTGTTCAAAAGAAGATTTATAGTTAAAATTTGTGTTTGTACAATTGCACTCCTATACCGCTGCACTGTACTTACGTTAAGTTAAAACAATAATAATGGTATTCTTCATTTAAAATATTGATTGATTTGATTATGCTGTGTAGTGTCGGCTTAGAAAGCACTACCCCATTTCTTTTCATTGGTGATCGTATGAGGCGACTAAGGGTATACGGCTTTTCTAGCGGTGATTGGGGGATGTGGTTGGAGACCCGTCACTAACAATTTCAAAAGTTCCAAAAGTGACTGAGGAATTTCTCACTCCAACGCTCTGGCTACCCCGTTTAGGGATTTATAGCCGTGAGTATATGTATGTAGACGTCTGTTAGTTAAAATACTTGTTTCCGTTTGCTATGATTTGGTTTTCATTCAAATATTTGAAAGAATAAATTTTTATTTTTACTTTTTGTTAAACATAATACATTTCCTCGTACATAAACATTTGGTTACTTAAACGTCCACGCCGTATATCCCCGAAGGGTTTGGCAGAGGTACTTATACTTCTGAACATCACGTGACATTGTCACCTGCTGTTCAGAGTACCCACGTTTTGCTTGGACAGTGTACTCACGTGATAGGGGGCAGGCCTATCGCCATTTTGTACGAATTCACTGTCATATCACTAAGTACAACTTAGTTATACGGGTTTTCTCACGATGTTTTCCCTCACTGTCAACAACCATGTTTTCGTAAAAAGAAGAAGCAACAAAGAAACACTTTACATTCACATTTTTTATTTTTTCAAAATATGGTTTGTGCAATTTCAGTTTAAAAATATGTTTTTATTTTATAAAATATTTTCTATGCGACCACACGAAACGCTAGTTTGACATAATTAAAATGAATTGCCCATCACAAAAAACCAATCACAGAACGTGAGAAGAAAAATCCTCACCAGACAATTATTCCTAGGAATAACGAGGGAAGATTTGTAGCTTTACGGACACGGTCAAATGCGCGTTGGGTCCTTGTTTAAAAAATCTTGAACACTGTAGTAAGATTTCTTTATAAGCATTGCTTTAATTGCCTTTTTAAAAGATGCCACAGGCAATTCCAATATGTCAGAATGAATTAATAAATAAAGAATAAATAAAGGAGAGAATAATTTTCGACACAGGCGGGAATCGAACCCGCGACCTCGGGTAAACGCCTCGACACTCTGCCAATTGAGCTACCGTGTCAATGGCTGCCAGTGCGAAATTCTTCCATCCTTTATTTCTTTTACACGTTTAAGTAGTGTTTGCGTTTCCTACCTCCGAATTTTGATTTATTTTTTATTTATTAGTAATAATCCCCACATAAGGTTTTCATGAACAAAAAGATTTAAATTATGTCAGAATGAAGTTTGTTGAACGTTTGGAGGGAAAGTCCCATAAAGGAGTTACATACTTTATTAAGTCTCCACTTTGGTACGTTAAGTTTGTCCCTATTTCGAGTTTAACACTCTTCAGTATGCCTTTCACTAACTTTTCTAAATAGATAAACTCAAACGTAAACGTTATCGCAGTATATCCTCGAAGAGTGAAGGTACTGATATGACAGGGGGCGTGCCTATTACTGTATCAGAAAACACAAACCATTTATTTATTTCAAAAAAGGCAAGCGTCTGAAATATGAAGTATAAAAGATCATGTATGAAAATATTGATGGATCGAAGAGAGCTTTGCCAGGATCGTACAGAGTGGCGATCTATAGTCTCTGCCCACCCCAATGGGAATAAACGGCGTGAGAATATGCATCTTATTTGTTTATTTAATCAATTTAAATATAGACAGTGACACAGGTGTTTTATTCAGGCGAAAATTAATTAAACTTTATGCAACTTGAATCAATAAGAAACGTCGAAACGCTTATGTTATTTATTATTCTACTATTATCCTCATACATACATAAATGTACTATAGGCCATAAATCTAAAAAAGGGAGCCTGATTTTCAGAGATAGAAACTCATCACATCAGTCACATTTGGAAGTTGGCAGGGGAGAAGATAGTAGAATTAAAGTATCGTTGGTGATGGGTCTCCAACCTCATCGCCCAAAAAAATACTTTAAAAAGCCCCATACAGTGGGTAGAAAGGGGTAGTGACATTGTAAGTTGGCGCTACACGGCAAAAAAGATTATCTGATCCCCTGGATTTCCCAAAAACCTTGTTAGACATACTAAAAGCCTTAGCGATAATAATAAAATTTATTATTAATTGAAAAGAACATATTGTCAAAAACTAATACATCTTTCATGGGGTTGTGTGTCAAATTTTATTATAAAATACCAGATGACATTTTCAATCTAACAGAAAAGAAATTCAAAGCTTCATTTAAAAGCTTACTACAGTTTAAATGATTATATGATAGATGAAACTGCTTGGTGTCACCAGGACTCTATTCAGGATATTTCCAGACATACACCAATATTATAATATGACTAAGAAAATATCTGTGTTGCTGAGTTTCTTACGGGTTTTTCTCGCAAGAATACTCCTTCGGAATCCGAAGTAGAGTCAGTAGAGTAAGATTTAACTTAAGCGTAAGTTTTTATCGTTCAAAAAATCGAGAATCTTTCTTTTTATATTGATATTTACATTTTTTATCTTTTGACATATACATACATACTATTCTCGGCTATAAATCCCTAGAAGGGATAGCAAGAGGGGAGTTTAACAATGTCTTTGTTGTTTGAACATGAATTGCACCCGACTAAGACAGACTGGCGTGAAATATTGAAAAGCGATTCTACTAAAATATACTATCCTAAAAAAATCAGGGTATAACTTATTTTTTTTAGTTTTTATTTATTCGTTGACCACCAACAGCAAACACAACAAACATGGGACAGAACATACAATTGTTTTACAAAGCCAATGACAGGTGATCACAATAGGCTATTTGACTGCAATAAAAATATACATTTCTTTTATTTCATTAGTCTTAATATTTCTTTTTTGGAGCCATATGTAATAATGCGAGATAAAAATATTGCATTATTTCTCTAAAATCCGTCTTTTAAAATAAGTATTTTTGATGCAACTGTCACGTGACTAAAAACGACCGTGATTGGCTATTTCTATAATGACGTAGATTGCACATAAACAGACGGTGTATCGCTTCGCTCATTGGTGTTTAATGCGGAAGTGACGTCATTTGTGCTACAGCCGCCATATTACTTAAAGTCGCGTTTTCGCGGCACATTTCAATATTGCATTTTCTTTTTCGATTTTTTAATAAAATAGCTAAAATGAAGACAGAAAATTTTTTTTAGGGCTCCTTATAAACAAATTAACACCGTAAGATAGTTTTCAAAACTTAGTCAAATAGCCTATTACCGGTTCAAAACAAAAGAGGAACGAAATTAAGGCGGTTGCCCGCGAAAATACAGCAAGTACATTAGAAAAAAGAATAATAATAATATTATAAATAACGTTTAAAAAATACAAGGAAAGAAAGAGAAAAAAAAAATGAACAAAACCAAAAAAAAGACCGTGAATGATGATACTATGATGATAATGAAGGAAATGTATATAGGTATGTATGTGTGTGTGTGTGTGTGTATGTATGTTTTAATTATGCTTATACTGGTTAACTTTATATGCCAAATGACTTGGAAAAAAATAAAAAAATAACAATATGAATTGTTTTATGATTTGTTGCAGACTTTATAGTCATAGTATGATACACTATCATCATTTACTCAACTCAAATGTTCATGCCGTAAACCCTCGAAGGCGTTGGCAGAGGTACTAATACTTCTGAACATCACTTGATATTATCACCCGGTGTCCAGTAGTTTTGCGAACAGCTAAATAGTTTTAGTTTTGTGAGATTCCAGTCAATCGATATTTAAGCCCAACTTCTGCTAATCACAGAAGGCACTAAGATGAAGAAAATGCAGGTATTACACAGTACACTATACCTGAACCTCTGCCAACTCCTTCGGGGATGTTCGGCTTGAACGTTTGACTCTTTGAGTCTTGAGTTTTTTTTTAGGTTTTTTATTGCAAGCGTCTCTGTGGTTGTTGTTATTAATTTTTAAAGAAGCAATTAAATCCATCCATCAACCGTTTCATTTCTGTAGCTTTGATAGTTCATGAGAATCAGCCTGGTTCAGCTTTTTAGATACGAAACCTTAAAAATGCTATTTAGGCTTCCACGGGTACGAAATCCTTAAATGTTGAATTAGTATCGTATAATCTTAGATAAAAATAAAAGAAGAAGATGCGGCGTGAGCGTACAAATTGTCAACTAAATATGGGCCTTATCGGTTTATCATACATAACACCGCACTACATCCATACGAACTGATACGAACGCACACGACATTGCACGACATGACGCAAAGATAAAGATAGAGCGGTGGGCTCGTATAGTCTGTCTCTGTCACTTAAACATGTCAGATTTCAAGGATAAAATGGCCGAAATTAATAATATTTTGCTTGTAAATATATTTTTGGTGTATATACGCATGAAACGTGATTCCCTGTGATTTTTTTTTACGCCTTGAATGATTTGTGCACTGAATAAAGGCACAGCCAGGCATTTTAAGCGCGAATTGTATGAAAATTTTAATTTCGATGTCAAAGATTATGTCAGCTCGTCGACTTGAAGTATCGTAGCGGACTAAACTCGACTGAAGCAAACCAAGTACATTGTACTCAGTTTAGTAGGACCACGCGCGGGCAGAGGTTGCCGCATCTTTCTTATTGTTTTTATCTAAGCGTATAATACAAGTCTTGCTTATTTTGGGGCTAACTTGATCTGTGTATAATATGTCCGTATATAAAAAAAAAATAAACTCAATACTATTTTTATTATTTCAAAGAATTCAAAACACTAACGGAGTGTAAATATTATTTGGGACCGCCATCCGCTTTGAATCCGATGTGTGCGCCCGCGCTCCCGCCCATGCCCGCGACGGAGCCGGCGATAGCGGAACATAATTCCGTCATGGCCAAAATCTGTAAAAAAAACACGGATTTATAAAAAATTTAGACTCTGTAATATTAACACAAACTCAAACGCTCACGCCGAATATCCCTGAAGGGGTTGGCAGAGGTACTAATACTTCTGAAAATCACGTGACATTGTCATCCGATGTTCAGAGTACCCACGTTTGGCATGGACAGTATACTCACGTGATAGAGGGTAGGCCTATTGCCGTTTTGTACGAATACACTGTCACATGACTAAATACAATTCAGCCATGTGGATTTCCTCACGATATTTACCCTCACCGCTAACAACCAAGCTTAATTAACCACATATTTAGAAAAGACAAATTGGTGTAGGCCCGATCCAGGATTTGAACACGAGTCGTTTGCACGATAGCTAGTGTTCTACCCATTGAGCTATCACGGTTGCTTGTTCAGACAAACACAGTCCATGAAAAATAATACAAACTAGTGTTAGTAAGGATTGACTTTAAAATCTTTGTTAGAAGATAAAAATAAACAAGATAATAAATTAATATATGAATGCTTTTTACAAAATTTACACATTTACAGTCCTGAGGTGCATACCCAACCAATGCCAATTTATAAAAAAGGGAGACTGTTTGTAATATTTACGTAATCACTTTTAACTAAACATACATAAATATACTCACTCCATCAGTTCCTTCTGGGTAGGCAGCGAGCATCAATTGCCAATAAAGATAATTTGTAATAAGTTTTATGTTTACGTTTTATTGAAACTTGTCTTATGAGATACAAACTCAACCATAAAGTACATATTATACGATAAACATATATTTTATTTATTTTATTTTATTGGGAAGATTTACAGCGTATACATTAACTAAACAATAAAGTAAACCATGCAATGCCAATGAAAAATCTCCACCTATAACAATAAAAACTAAAAACAACAACTTACAGACTAAAAGTAAATTCGAATAACAGACCGAGAACGATAGAAATAAAGGTAACAATACTAAAAACTAAATTAATTATTGCTAAAAAAGAAATCTATAGAGCTAGTGGATGGTAATGTTAGGAGAGGATGACCACGGAGAACACACTTGGACCAAATTGAGTGTGCTCAAAAAGGCAGGTGTCCGAAGTATGAAGAATAAAAGAGCATGTATGAAAAGATTGATGGATGTAAACGAAGCTAGAGAGGTTTGTCAGGATCGTACGAAGTGGCGATCGATAGTCTCTGCCTACCCCAATGGGAATTAATGGCGTTAGTATATGTATGTATGTATGTAAAAAAGAAAAAGAAAATAATTAACTTAAATGTTCTGAAAAAATGAATTGGTAAGTAATCGCTTGATTGCTGAAATGCTGAATATACTCATAAATAACATCCAAGCCTAAGGAACAATCACTTATGCTCATCACACAAATGTTCCGTGTTAGTAGCTGAAACCAAAAGCTTAAAAAGACCTACATACATACATATACTCACGGCTGTAAATCCGTATAATGGGTAGCCAGAGCTAAGGAATTAGAAATTCCTCAGCCACTTTTGGAAATGTGAGTGGGGAAAAGATGGTAAAACTAAAAGTTGTTGGTGATGGGTCTCCAACCGCATCGCCCAAAAATCCCTTAAAACCCCAATACCGTTAGTCGCCTCTTACGTACACCCATCGGTAGAAACGGGGTAGTGATATTCTAAGCCGACACTACACGGCGCCTCTCTTAAGCAGAATATTATCTTTATTATCGGATAGTTAGATGATTCAAGCCTGCAATATCCTTCCAAATCCAAGGTTGAAATATGTTAATGATAATAACTTTGGCGTAGTGTATCTGCAGCTCCCATCAGACAAACCGATAGATATTAAACAAGTCTCAGTTTTCCCCGTTTATTCTAAAATACATACATACATATACTCACGGCCATAAATCCCAAAACGGTGTAGCCAGAGCTTCAGAGCTAGAAACTCCTCAGCCACATTTGGAAGTCGATAATGGGCAAGATGGTAGAAATAAAGTATAGTATACAAATAAAGATAGGTCTCCAACCGCATCTCCCAAAAACCACTTGAAAAAGTCCCATGTTCTAGTCGCCTCTTACGACACCCGTGAGTAGAAAGGAGTAGTGATATTCTAACCCGGCTCTACACGGCAAATATACATACATACATACATATTCTCACGCCGTTAGTTCCCATTGGGGTAGGCAGAGACTATCGATCGCCACTTTGTACGATCCTGGCAAACCTCTCTAGCTTCATTCACATCCATCAATCTTTTCATACATGCTCTTTTATTCTTCGTACTTCGGACACCTGCCTTTTTGAGCACATTTTCTATTTGATCTAAATGTGTCCTCCGAGGTCGTCCTCTACTAACATTACCTTCCACATTGGCTCTATATATCTCTTTCACCACTTTACTGTCATCCATCCTCTCTATGTGCCCAAACCATCTCAACATTCCTTTTTCTATCTTTCTTACAATATCATCTTTTACACCACACCTTTCACGAATTACATCATTCCTCACACAAATAGGCAAATATAGACAAGAAAAAACCTTAATAAAAAACTTCTATATAAATTACTTACTGCTATAACGAAAGCGAAGAATTTCATCTTATTTAAGCTCAAGTAAAGTGCAGTAATGATATTTTATCGAATATGAAATAAAATTTGCTGGTCTTCCTTATATACTAACGCACAAAAACGCAATTTAGTTATTTTTAACAGAACACTTGTGTAGATATTTGTTTTTGAGATGATGCATAAAGGTGACTTTTAGATCACCTTAAAGAATAGTTTTCACAACATTTATAAAATAAAAAATACCTACCAGCAAAACTTATTTAACAAAATTAAAAAGGAATTCGAGTTTTATAAATAATACAATGAGTCATGTAAATAAATAGTCATTCAGTAGAGACTAGTTTGCAATTTGCAACTTCATGAAATTCTAGCATTTTAAAGTCAATCAAATATTCAAAATTCCTTTATTTCAAAAAGCAAGTAGTCTTCTTTTAAGCTTAAAGCCTGTGTTAGAAGACCATCGAAATCCATAGAAAACGTGAAAGAAGATATTAAAATTAAAAATCATAACATATCATAACATAAATTTAAATTAAATTATTTTATCTTCTTTCCAATCGTCTACTTTTTGTTGCTATTACAGACTGTTAGAATTAACAGAGTCTAGCAATTTAGTTTTCTTTTGTAGGTTTCTTTATAAAGTTTTAGATTAAGTCGAAATAACTCCAACTCAACATTTACACCGTAAATTTTCTGGCAAGGTTTTACATACATACATATACTCACGCCATTATTTCCCATTGGGGTAGGTAGAGACTATTGATCGCCACTTTGTACGATCCTGGTAAACCTCTCTAGCTTCGTTTACATCCATCAATCTTTGCATAAATGCTCTTTTATTCTTCATACTTCGGACGCCGGCCTTTTTGAGCACACACTCTATTTGGTCCAGGTGTGTCCCCCGTGGTCGTCCTCTACTCACATTACCTTCCATATTGGCTCTATCACCTCTATCTATATTGGCTCTATCTCTTTTACCAATTTACTGTTATCCATCTTCTCTATGTTTTAATAATTCCGAAATTATGAGACATATATTTAACCGACATCAAAAAAAGGAGTGTTCTCAATTCGACCGTATGTTTTGTGTTTGGTATTCTGAGTAGCTACGTTTTGCTAGGACAGTGCATCCGAACATAGGATCAAAGATAGGGGGCTGAGGGTCAACTTTGCACATCGAGAACGATAGTAGGCATACTTATATCTTCTAACCCATATCAAAATTTATTTCTGTCTCGCTCACGCGATCGATTATTCGTATTTTGACATTTCTGGTATGTGGGAATTAGTGTTGCCCAAACGCAAGAACAAGACGAGACTTAGCCAGTCTTGGTCTTGGTCTTGCGCCAATACACCTGGTCTTGGTCTTGGTCTTGGTCTTGCGCTCCCAGTCTTGGTCTTGGTCTTGGTCTTGCAGCAAGAGTCTTGCAAGTCTTGCAATTACCTATTAGTCTATTACTATTTATTAAAATTTACTTTAAATCGTAGAAAAACGTGTTAGAATTGGAACATTTCGAGCTTGAATGAATATAGCCATAGTAAAGATCAAGCAGATTAATAAATAACTGAAGATTTGATAAGACATTCGAAAAATCAACTAACCTATATGTCGTTTTCCATGGAAGTAACTGTTTCTTAATAAACATTTATGATTTATAAGCTTACATTTGCTAAAACATGTAAAAAACAAATTAATTACAATAACTTGACTGTATTTTAAAGAACAATACTTATCTGTCTAAAAAGAGATTGAACCCTCAACTTATAAGAAATTTAATAAAAGGATTTATCATTTATTTAAATAAAAAATAAATACAACACAAATCAACAGCTTTATCATTAGGTTATGATACTTTATATCTATTTTTTTGACCAAGAATTAATACAAAGTAACCATCTGGCTGACTCATCACTTAACCTATTTCTATGTTTTCTAATTACTAATGATGCTTTAGAAAATAACCTCTCAGCAGGTACTGAAATTGCAGGTATTGAGAGAAAATCACGGGCAATTTTCGAAAAAATCGGATACCCTGTCTCATGCGTCCTCCACCAATCTAAAATGTCTTCCGAGCTGGCAGTTCTTGGTTTTCTCAGGTACTCCTCCAACTCGTCTATCACTAAGCCTTGAAGACAAGATCCAGATGACGTCGAGGGACATTCATAGAGTTTATCAATGTCTATTACGTCTTCATCTTCATCATTTTTCACTTCATACTTCATTTTTTTTCTGGTAATTCCAGAGATTTGTTCAGTGAGTGTAGACTTTTATATTCTTCATATATAACCAAATACATGATTATTCTCAGAGTCATTGGAAACGTGGAAGGCATAAAAAATAAAATATTATTAAATATTATTAAATAATATTAAATATTATTCACCCGAAAAGCAAAGCATTCAAGATTAATTTGACAAAAATATTTTCTGGCTTATTTAATAATAAACAAATTCAAATATATATATAACTCCCGCGAGTTAACATGACACCTGGCTCGACAAACAACCCTCCCCCCGCTATCCCGCGCAGCGCCCCGCTCTCGCCAGTAGCGTTAGCATCTCTGGACGTGCGCAAAATGTGTCACTTCAGTGAAAAGAAAGATATATATCAATTGGGGGTACTGAAGTATATCTTTCATTTAGTTTACTAGTTCATTTAGTTCAGTTCACAAAGAGTCGAAGAGTCACTGAAGCGAGATATCTGAACTATTAGTATGTGAAGTATGATATTGATGAATTGATAAGATTCCATTCAAAAACTACAATAACGATAATAATACATACAATATTTAGAATTTCTTTAAAATTGATATTTATTAATAAGTAGCCTTGTCTATCAACCGAAATGAATAAAAAATGCTATTAAGTTCTAAAATAACATATGGGTCAAAATCAAAAGGCCAAGTTTTTTTTTGAAAAAAAAAAAGAATCGTGTAAGTAAATATTTTTTCTTAAATTTTTATTGTTTGAAAGACATAAAAACATTCAGAAAATGAGATCAGAACAGATGAACACATGAAAAATTGTTGCCGAACTTGCCTCCAAGTGGCATAGTTGTGATTGATAATGCTCCGTACCACTCAACGCAATCCGAAAAAATTCCGTGCCAGTCATCATTGAAGAGTGACATGCAAAGCTGGTTAACAAATAATAATGTAAGTTATGCTGCTAATATGACAAAACCAGAGCTATATCAAATTATAAGATTGAATAAGCCAGTAAAAAAATATGTGGTAGACGAATTATTAAGGGAGCACGGCCACGAGGTCGTACGTCTGCCACCCTACCACTGTGATCTTAATCCGATCGAATATATCTGGAATTTGATCAAACAAAGGGTGGCAGACAAAAATATCGATCAGTCGGAGAAACATATTGAAAAATTAACTAAAGAAGCGATTGTTTCCATAATTGCTGCTGACTGGAAAAAGAAGGTAAACCATGTACAGAGACTTGAAAAAGAATATTTGGTGCAAGATCGACTGGAGGAAACAAGAGAAAGGGAGTTTATTATTTCACTTGGGGGTGAAGAAAGCTCCGACAGTGAAGCGAGCGAGGGAGAAGAAAGTGACACTTCTATTATGTCAGGTATTGAAGAAATGAGTGATGTTGATGAGTAATTATCTTGAAATAAATCTATTTAATATTATATGTTTGTTTAATTTCTATCAGAAGTTAATTATTCTAGCTGTGTATATTATGTTAGCTGTGTAGTGTTGGCTTAGAATAACACTACCCCATTTCTGCCGGTGGGTGTAAGTAAGAGGCGACTAACGGTATTGGGGCTTTTTGGGCGATGCGGTTGGAGACCTATCACCAACAACTTTTATTTCACCATCTTTTCCCCACTCAACTTACCAAAAGTGGCTGAGGAATTTCTAGTTCCTTAGCTCTGGCTACCCCTTCTAGGGACTTATAGCTGTGAGTATATGCATGTAATTATACTATTTATTTAACGTATTTTGATAAGTTATTACGATATATGTAATTTGATAACTATTAATCACAAATAAATATATACAGAGTATAAAGTAATCAGTGCTACAGCCAAAGGCTTTGTACCCATTGCGAAGGCAATGTACCCAACATACTGAACAATATCTGATATAAAAATAAATTTGCAACTCAATAAAAAAATAATTGTACCCCATTTAAAAAAGGTCAGCTGACTTTTATGCACTCAGTACTTTCAACAAACGTCAATCGAGCCAGGTGTCATGTTAACTCGCGGGAGTTATATATATTATTCAATAATATACAAATTCAAAGCAAACATCAAACCGTTACCAAGCAAACGAAATAACTGGAAATAGTTGCCTAGCAACGAATCATCTTTGCAAAGATACGGAGGCACAGAATTAATCCTTATTGGCCAAGTCAAGAGCGCTGGAGCAAAATATTGTGACGCAACGTCAAGCGTCACATGTATTTGTATACATTTTTTATAAATAATTGTAATTTTTTTATTTATTTCTAAATATTTATATGTTTTTCTTGAGTTTGTAAATATGTAATTCGTTTTCATATGACTAGCAATTCCCAGATTGTGCCCAATCTTACAATAACTGCACCATTTCATGGCGATGGCTCAGCTTTAACAAAATGTCCACATTGTGACCAATCACGGTTTTTTAAGGGTACTAGAGGTTTAAACATCCACATTGGTAAGTGCCTGTAGCCGCGTGTGACTTATTTAAACTTTAAACACTTACCAGGCACGTGGCTGGCAGGAGTGGCGTTCGAACTCTCGAGAGTTTATTGATGAATCACAGCGCAGGCTTACACTTTTCACCATAGGTCCATAGATAAATGTGGTTCAGTCCTTTTTCACTTTGTTCGGGAAATAGACTTGATTCGGAATTTATTTGGTAACTTTTATACGAACGTGTGCACTTACATCGGCGTGTTGAGAAAGAGAGACTAACTTGCGGAAACGGATGTAGTTGTAAGACGTCAGACGTCAATGTTGCCAGTTTCCCGCATCAACGAGGTAGTGTTAGAGAAAATAAGCCACATGAAATAAATCTATTTCTAACGTGAATTAAAAAGTATGTAAACTATGTTTTGTTGTCTTGTGCACACCTAATAAAGAAAATTATAAACTAATTTGTTCCAGTACGGAACATAAACCCGCTCACCTTAAAAGTATATAACTTTTAACAAAATAAAAGAAAATATAACCTAACCTATGACTATGATTTAAATATGTATAAAGTACTCTATTCAATAGGTAGCGGACACAGTTTAACCACTGGCCGCTTAAAAAATTTGTTGTTCATTTTGAGCGTAACCACACGGGTGACGTTGTCAGTCCCGGGATGGAGCGCGTGCACGCGAGCCAGCTTCCACTGCAACGGCGGCAGGTGGTCGTCGCGTACAATAACAACAGTGCCTTCATTAATAGGAGGGCCTCGGTCATGTAGATAACACACATGAGCATCATCTATGATTAGGTTAGTTAATGTATGTTTCTTCGGTAAAATCATTTGATGTTTACTATCATAAGATAAGAGTGACTTATGAATCCTACCACCGACTCGTAACAAACCGTCGCTATGAAGAAATGGTGTAATACGCCTTAATGATTGAGAAGGCAAATTCCCTTTTGAAATCTTATTTATATCTTCGGTAAAAACCGATTGTTGCACTAAAGGAACGAGTTTTTTCAAGGATTCATTATATTCTGGAACCGTTATATAATCTGAGTGGTGGTTAGTTAAATGTTTGCATTTTTTGTAGAAACGAATTATCCAAGCGGTGATTCGTACTAATTTACCTAGCGAAGAATAACGCTGTATAATCTCAATATCTGTATTAATCGTTGTAGACGCGTTTGATGAAACAATACGCTTCTCTTCATTGGTATCAAATTGTTCATTGAAAGACGGCCATGCATGAGAAGGTCGTTGTAACCAAGCTGGGCCGTGATACCACAGGGGGTGTGCGCGTAGCGCGTGGGGCAGTGCACCGCGCGAGGCCACGTCCGCGGGGTTGTCAGCAGAACGGACATGGCGCCAACGAGATGCGGGCACAACAGACAAGATATCACTGGTGCGGTTGGAGACGAAGGTCTTCCAAGTATGAGGTGGTTGGTGTAACCAAGCTAGCACGATCGACGCATCAGACCATGCATACACGTTATCCATATCGACCCGATTGCCGTAGATTGAAAGAACTTTGTCTATTAATTTTGATAATAATAAGGCAGCCATTAATTCGAGGCGGGGTATTGTTAGACGAACCCGTAAAGGGGCCACACGAGTTTTAGCTATAACGAGGTAAGTACGAATTTCTCCGTCACTACTTGTTAAGCGAAGATAAACACAACCGGCATACGCGGTTTCACTCGCGTCAGCAAATCCATGCACCTGTATGGTACAAGTATTACCTAAAATGTGACGCGGAAAAGAAATACCTTTTATTATAGGTAGCTCTTGAATAAAAAGTCTCCATGAATTAATAATATCAATAGGTGGGGTTTCGTCCCAACCAATATTAGCTACCCATAGCAATTGAATTAAATGTTTTGCGTATAAGGTCAGAGGGGACAAAAATCCTAGCGGATCGTAAATCCTAGCTATTTCAGAAAGGATTGCCCGTTTAGTGCATTTTTCAGAATTGACCTGAACATTAAACTTAAAACAATCAGTTTGCGGATCCCAATGTAACCCTAGGACTTTAGTGTGTGTATCCTTCTCGAGATGCGCAACGGAGACGGTTTCCTGCCGCCCACCATGAGGAGATGACGACTCAACCGCGGCAAGTATCGCCGGCGAGTTGCTGTGCCACTTTCTTAATTCAAACCCAGCCGAGGAGCAAATACCAATAAGCTCACGCTGTAACGCTAGGGCATCGGACTCGGAATTGGCCCCCGCGACCACGTCATCTACAAATATAGATTCCAAGAGTACAGGTGCAGCCAACGGGAACCGGTGACTTTCATCATGAGCTAACTGTTGAATAGTACGCAGAGCGAGGAACGGGGACGAGCTAACTCCGAAGGTGACTGTACGAAGACGAAAATCCTGCACAGGTTCCGCAGGTGAACTCCGCCAGAGGATACGTTGGTAATCCAGATGATCTTTACACATACCTATATTTCTATACATTTGTTTACAATCTGATGTGAACCCTATGAGATGAATACGAAACTTAAGAAGGATATCCACAATGTCGGGATGAAGCTTGGGTCCAGTGAGTAGCACTTGATTCAGGGATACTCCGTTGGATGATTTACACCCTGCATCAAATACTACGCGGGTACGTGTGGTCTCACTGGACTCTTTAACCACGCAGTGGTGCGGAATATAATAGTGTGCGCCCAGGGCGGCATCACTAGTCACGGGCTCCATGTGGTTTAAGTCTAAATATTCTTGGATACACGCGTGGTAGTCACGTTTGAGGGTTGGATTACGTTCGAGCCTATACTCGAGCTTATGAAGCCTCGCGAGGGCTGTCTGCCGCGACTCGCCGAGGGGCGGAGCATCGGGTTTAAACGGAAGAGAAACAACGTAGCGGCCGGTAATACCATCGCGAGTATGCGTCCTTTGAAAAAGGGATTCACATAACTCTTCATCAGGAGTGTAACTCCGTTTCTGAGGAAGGGACTCCAGCTCCCAGAACCTTTGCAAATTGTCATTGTCGAATGAGCTAAAACACACATGGGGTGGAGTCGAAACCACGGGATCTAAGTTTAATTTACCCAATAATAAATAACCGAATACACTGTTTACAGCGATCGGAGAACCAGGCAAACCGGAAACGATATTACCTAATAACACATGGGATAGTATATCCGCTCCTAACAACATTTCCACGGGTTGTGGAGTACGAAAATCGGGGTCAGCTAAGGTCAAATTGGTTAAATGTGTCCACCCTTTCTGGGGAAGTGGTACGCTCGGCATGTGAGACATCAACTTTGGTAGAATTAAAGCTTCTACTTGAATTATAGGGTTTTGTTTACCCTTGGGTTTGACTAAACACGAAATTACACCCTTTGGTTTAACTGGTTCGCTATCACCAATACCATATACTGGAATGTTTATTTTCTTACGATTTAAACCTAACCTTAGCGCGCACGACTCAGTTATAAAGGAAGCCTGGCTTCCCGAGTCCACAACACACCTAACGGTCGATAGTATAGAAGAGCCAACACATACATCGATGAGCGCGGTCGAGAGTAGCACCGTGCTAGTTCGCATAGAAGGAGCATTGGAATTCGAAGCGCAATTATTATGAATAGAATTCGACTCGGACTGAGTTGGCGGCACTGGGTCTACCTTGGCAGGGGGGAGGGTGATAACAGCGGAGTCACTGACTACCGGCGAGGCTTGATTAGACAAATGAATTAAACTGTGATGCCTTTTGTGACACGAGCGACACACATAACTCGATTTGCAATTGATAACATTGTGACCTACATTTAAACAATTATAACAAATACTTTTATTTTGAATTAAATTGTACCTCGCGTGAGGTGTAAGATTTAAAAACTTCGAACATTTTGTCAACGAATGTTGAGCTTCACAGCATATACAAGTTTGCTTCTTAATTACGTTGTAACTACGTTGATTTTCGTCTGTTTGACGAGTAGGAAGGCCGACATTGTTTGCAGCTAATGCATTGAATGATCGCTGCTGCGTGATAGTGCGGCTTGATAGCGAACTACCCATTTTTGTATTTTGTTGTGAAATGGACTGCCCACCAACGGAAATGTTTATGATTTCGTCAGCGGAAATTTCTTTTTCAAGAAATGTGATCAATGTGTTTACATCGGGAATAGAAGATGGTTTCACTAGCGATCTTTCAAAACACTTCCTAGTACCAACTGGAATTTTACGTAGTAAAATGTTTAAAAGTATGAAATTCCATTGGCCCACGGGAAACTGCATAGCTTCAAGTGCCTTAATATTTTCTTGGTAGACGTTAAGTAGCCGACGCAGGCTATGAACCGATTTATCACTGCAATTTTCGATGTCGAGAATTCGATCGAGATGTTTTGACGCGATGACTCGCTTATTTTCATAACGAGAAATTAATATTTCTAAAGCGATGGCGTAATTATCTTCGGAAATCGGCAAGGATTTTATAAGATTAAAAGGTTCGTTCTTTACAGTAAGTATTAAGTACCTAAGCTTCTCGGCATCCGTGTAGGCACTGTTGCTATGCACTAACGACTTAAATAAATCAATGTATGATGGCCAATCCGTAGGATCGCCACTAAACGAGGGCAATGGTAAAGTAGGCAAAGTTTTACTGTGATGACACTGCTGAGGAGCCTCAGACGATGAAAGAAAAATACGACTTGAGCGACGGACACGTTCCTCCTTTTGCTTAAGGTCGTTAAGATGAGCTAAGATGCCATAATACAAATCGTTAAATTCATTCCGAATAGTTATTTGTTCATCTTTATCAAAGCACTTATGTTTAAACAATATTTTTTCTATTTTACACTGGACTTTCGTAAACTTTCTCTGATGAGCTGAAATGTCTATAGTTCGCGAACGAAATTGCTGCTCATCGGTAGTTGCAAACTGTAATGTACGCCTAAGTTCTTCGAGAATCAAGTCCCTTTCGAATATGTCTTGTTCACAAACATGATCGTTCTCGGCCATTTTGCGTAACAAAGATGGCGACTCAAACGATTGAAATGAATTTGAAATTACTGAGTACGTAGTACTGCACAACACAAGACAACAAAACAAAAGATGAAATCGGATCCGGTTCGATAGGATCAAAATAATTTATGTAGCCGCGTGTGACTTATTTAAACTTTAAACACTTACCAGGCACGTGGCTGGCAGGGGTGGCGTTCGAACTCTCGAGAGTTTATTGATGAATCACAGCGCAGGCTTACACTTTTCACCATAGGTCCATAGATAAATGTGGTTCAGTCCTTTTTCACTTTGTTCGGGAAATAGACTTGATTCGGAATTTATTTGGTAACTTTTATACGAACGTGTGCACTTACATCGGCGTGTTGAGAAAGAGAGACTAACTTGCGGAAACGGATGTAGTTGTAAGACGTCAGACGTCAATGTTGCCAGTTTCCCGCATCAACGAGGTAGTGTTAGAGAAAATAAGCCACATGAAATAAATCTATTTCTAACGTGAATTAAAAAGTATGTAAACTATGTTTTGTTGTCTTGTGCACACCTAATAAAGAAAATTATAAACTAATTTGTTCCAGTACGGAACAGTGCCATAAATCAATTATAAATAATTCCTCATCTCAACCATCTACTTCGAATATCATTAGCAACAGCAATAACTCATTATCATTAGGTATAACTGAATCTCATTTTTGGGAAACGCTATCATCCTGGAAATCATGTATCCCTCTGGTAAAAAGAATTCCCCGCGGTGCTAGGGCATGTGTTGCCAAATCTCTAGCGTCGACCATAAAAACCGTGGTAGATCACAATGACTTCAATAGTTGGCAGAAATTATTTGGTTTTGCGTATTCGGTTTTAGCAGTTAAAAATGAAAATGTAAAAAGTAGCTCCCTAACATATAAAATCAAAAAGAATTGTTCAAATCCAGTATGTGATCCCGTGATACAAAATCCCAAATTATGCTATAAAAATCACGGAAGATCTGTAATAAATAAAAAAGTTGAGACAAAATTAGGAGACGGAGACGTAAAGGGAGCTGCAAAAATCCTTTTTTCCAGCGATGCTATCGCCGGGGATGATGCAGACACACTGGAGTCCCTGCGAGCTAAACATCCACCGTCACCAGTGTCATCTTTGTGTCATATGCCTGATGCTCCCGACGAGTCGACTTGCTCACCAGAAGCCACTTCAGCTGAGGTACTGGACACGATACTCTCTTTTAGGAATGGATCTGCTGGTGGCCTTGACGGGCTAACTCCACAACATTTTAAGGATTTGTTGAGTTATTCCGTTGGGGAAGCTGGTAGGATACTCCTTGAGGAGTTGACGCGTCTTGTGAATCTCTGTTTGGCAGGAAAGGTGTGCGAGTCGATCACTGATCTTCTCTATGGTGCAAATCTTTGCGCCCTAAAGAAAAAGGATGGGGGTATCAGGCCAATTGCTGTAGCAAACACTATCCGTCGTTTGGTCTCGAAAATATGTTGTAAACACATCAATAACATATCAAACTACTTTCAGCCTGTCCAACTTGGCTTCGGGACTAAAGGCGGATGTGAGGCTGCTGTTCACAGTGCCCGTGCTTTTCTGCAGCACTGCCCTAATGATGTTCTGCTGAAGGTGGATGTCCGGAACGCTTTCAATTCCATTGACAGGTCCGCTTTGCTGGCAGCAATTAAAGAAAAGACTCCAGATTTATATAAATATTTATGGCAATGTTATAGCAGACCTTCAAAATTAATTTACCGCGGAAAACTGACTTATTCTTGCGTCGGATGCCAGCAAGGCGATCCTCTTGGCCCGGCCATATTCAGCTTGGCTATACACCCACACATCAAGGACTTAGCCTCCAAGTTCAATGTGTGGTACCTAGATGATGGCACCATTGGAGGTGAGGCTTCCGAAGTTTTAAATGATTTGACAAGTATCATAAAAAACTTTCAAAAAATTGGATTGGAACTAAATTTTGATAAATGTGAAGTATACTTTGGCCCAAATTTAAATGTTGAAACCGTGGCAGATTTGAAAACAAAATTTAACACTTTAGCTCCAGGCATCGAAATTATTAATAAGGAATCGCTTCGTCTCTTAGGTGCCCCAGTTTTAGATGATTCTATTCCGAGCTTTATATCTGAAAAAAAAACAAAATTTCTTGAATCATCTACCCTTTTAGAACAATTAAACCCACATGTTGCGTATACACTTATAAAATATTGTCTTTTTGTACCAAAATTTACATATATACTGAGATGTTCTGGATTATGGAGGCAAATCTCAGTACTTTCGGATATTGATAATAGGGTATTACACCATTTTTTGAAAACGGTTTTAAATTAATCCTGAGATCGTAATAAACCAGTAGAATTTTTATTTCAATTTTATAAAACCGAAAAATGCCTTAAAAACTATTTTTTATTTATGATTTTGAATTTTCGCGCGGAAACGCTAGCCGCCATGCTGTTTCGGCTCGTGACGTCACTTCGTTAGTAAACAATACGACTGCAAAAGACCAATAACAAGATTTGTGAAAATAATGAGTTCTAATGTTTATCATTGGTGTCTTGTGCCTGAATGCAGTAACACAAGTGTAAAAACGCCACAAAAATTGTGGATTCAAGTGCCCAGTGATATTAAAATGAGAAACACTTGGTTGAAACTGGCAAGAAGAGACCCAAAATCATTGTCCACAAAGACTAGACTGTATTTTTGTGAAGACCACTTTGATGTAAGTATGCGTTATAAATGGTAACTTAACTATTGAATAAATATTAAAACTTCATGTTAATATTACAAAACAAATGTCATATTTTGTAATGTATTTATAGGTTATATTATGTACCTATGATATGTAGTGAGTTGTAAACTTCATAAATATTATATTCCATATTTTAGCTGGAAAATGATATGGAAAATTATACAAAGTATAAGATAATGGGGTCTGTTAAACGAATTCGGATGAAACCAAACTGCGTGCCATCCAGATTTGATTGCCAAGCAAACAGAAAACACAAGTCCTCTTCAAGCGAGGCTCGGCATGCCTTCATTAAAAGACAAAGAATGTCTACAATTAAGGAGATTGAAGAGACCATACAAAATGAGAATTATGTTATATCATTACCATCTTGTAGTCAAGGTAATTTATTCTATTTGTAGTTTATGCAGTTGTAATAAATTATCAATAGTATCACTAGGACAGATACTAATATTAACCATATTTTACTATTATTTTCAGACTTTTTGACACATGAAATTAAGAATTGTCATGATAAAGCAGTCCAAGCAGTACAAGCCCATGAACATAAAGCAATTCAAGTCTGTCGGATAACACACTACAGAAGTAGATATGTGCAGACTAGTATAAAAAAAGAAGACAGCATGACGTCACCTTTCAAGACAGCTGTGTGTACTGCAACATCACCCTTTAAAGTATCTCAAGGAAGAATGAGCAAACTATGTGTATCTCCTTTATCAGCCACCAAAAGAAAACTGAATTTTTTTGAAGATAAATATGAGAGTGATGAGTCATACGCACCATCAATAGCAGGTTCGACGGTAACGTCTAGACAATCAAAAACTACTTCTGATGCTAGCTTTCAAGAGGAATTCGAAAAAGTTGAAAAAGTACACCTACTGAGTACTTTGTCTAAGATAAAAAGTAAGCCCCGATTATATATTGGTCTACCAAAGGAACTCTATTTTCTGATAGATTTGATTGAAAAACACACTAACATTTCTGAGAGAAATATTTTATTATGCTTGATGCGAATAAAATTAAATAGAACATTTGCACAACTCGCTGATGATTTTGATATATCGGTGACTCGAGCTTGCAATGTATTTTTCGACACGATTCGATGCCAGCAATTGTGAAAGTACTTTCACCCTTTATTAAACAGTTTTCAACTAATACAATCAAGAAAAACCTACCTATTGCTTTTAGGCATAAATATAATAAAGTGACATGTATAATAGACTGCTTGGAAATTGAAATTCAAAAACCAAAAAAAGCCATGCACCAAGCATTAACCTGGTCAGACTACAAAAAAACTAATACTATAAAATATTTAATATCATGTACACCTGATGGTCTTGTGAATTTTGTGTCTACTGGATATGCAGGAAGGATAAGTGATGTAAACTTAGTTGAACACAGCAAATTTTTAGATAGTTTGCCATCTAACGCTTGCATTTTAGCTGACAGAGGGTTTAAGCACCTTGAACATTTTTTATCTCAAAAAGGATTTACTTTGCTGAGGCCTCCGAGTGTTTCTGCTGGTTCTAAATTAACAAAAGCTGAAGCGCGACAGACAAAACAAATAGCCAGTCTTAGAATTCATGTCGAGAGGGTCATTCGAAGATTAAGAGAGTTTGGCATGTTAAAGATGCATTCAGTGATAAATTCAAATTTAATTTGTATGTTAGATTTGTGTATTACAACAGCTTGTGCCTTGATTAATTTACAAGATGCCCTTATTAAATAACTGGTAACATGCCTCGCCCTAGTACAGCTATCTACACATCATAGTGAAAATTGTACGAGTATCAAAATTAATCAAGGATTAAACGAATACTTGCACAGGCAACTTTGTTTTTATACTATGTATCATTATATTATAATAAAAAAATGTAACCAATAATAAGTATACTTTTATTTTTTCCATGGTGCACTGTATAAAGATGATGTTGGTCAACACATGACTGAGTTGATTTGAAGAATGGGTCAACGTGGCCACCATAATAGAAGTGCATGTGCAAAATATGTGAATACATAGGCACTATGTATAGGGTCTACTGCACTGCTATATTGGTATCAATTGAGCTTTCAATATTACTTAGAAAGTAAAAATAAAATTAATTCAATAAAACAACAATCATTTTCATTATAAAATAAATGTATTGTACATAGGTTACAACGTAATAAACAATAACATTGACGTATTATATTATAAAAAATTATCAGTTATTCATATAATAAGAAGAAAAGTATATTTTTAAAGTTATTTTTCAAACTTTAACACTTTCGTATAAAATTGGAAAGATGTTATTCTTCCAAAAAGCAACTACACTATTTAATAACTTCATTACATACTCATGTTCATATTCAACAGGAATTATAGTGACCTGATTATTTTCTTTAAAATCACTACTAGCAACACAAAAATAACTTTTGTTTCCTTTAGCACAATACATTTGCATTTGAACTTGTGCAAAATATTTCTTTGAAATTGTACCGTCTTTATTTATATAGTGTTGTGCAGTTTTTTCACTTGATGGACACTTAATTTCAAAAGTAGTCTTGTTATTAATCCCATCTGGAGAGCCAGCAACCATTGGGAATGTCTCAGAAATATATAGACCACATTTTTCTATCTTCATTTGTATTTTCTTTTCCACTGTTATCCTGACTTCATCTTCCAGTTTTTTACCTCTTGATATTGCTGGAGTTTCTGGAATTTTTGCACCAAAAATCATAGCGACCAAAGTACCATCCACAGTTTTGCACCGGCTCACTTCATAGCATTTCGAGGCTGTGATTCTGCCATATCTTAGTTCATGCCACAAGCCACTTTTATGTTGATCTCTAGTTCTATTCTCTAGGAATGATATAGTTTTTTGATTGAAAAGATGAGAGATTTTATTTAAAAAAACGTCACAGTTTTCATCATGGTATTTAATAAAAATAAATAAAATAAAATAATAAATAAAATAATCATTTATTTCAAAGTAAAAAGATAAATCTTTGTTTTTTGAACGTCAAAAGTCAACTTAATACTAAGTTTACTTCGGATTCGGAAGGTGTTTTGTTGAGAGAAGAACCCGTAAGAAACTCGTCAACACACATCTTTTTTTACGTCCATTACAATTTTGGTGTTAGCCCGGAAACATCCTGCACAGAGCCCTGATGACACCAAGCCACTTCATCATTAATGTAATCATTAACATTGTAATAGGGTTTTGAACTAAGATTTCTTTTAACTACTGCTTTGAATTTTGTTTCTGATAAATTTAAAATGTCCTCAGGTATTTTATTAAACATTTTTACGCATAACCCCATGAAAGATGTATTTACTTTTGACAATCTGTATTTGGGTACTGAAATTTTATTGTTGTCTCTCAGGTTTCGAATATGTCTGTCACAATTTTTCACAAAAGAGGCCTGATTCTTTCTTACATACATAATATTTTCATAAATATATTGACATGGCAGCGTCATTATATTTATTGTTTTAAACAATTCCCTCAGGGAATCTCGGGATCTCAAATTGTATATAGCTCTTATTGCTCTCTTTTGGAGAATAAATATGGAACCAACATCAGCCGCTCTGCCCCAGAGTAAAATACCGTAAGACATTACACTATGAAAATAGCTGTAATAAACTAATCGAGCTGTCTGTACATCTGTCAAATGTCTTATTTTCCTAACGGCATATGCAGCACTACTTAGCCTGCCAGCTAGTGAGCTAATGTGGGGTCCCCATTGGAGCTTGGAGTCTAGAGTTATCCCTAAGAAAACTGTGTCATCCGAATAAACTATATTTTCATTATTTAAAATTATTTCTTTATCAACGCTCTTAACATTGGGTAATACAAATTTGATGCATTTAGTTTTTTTGCCATTCAGTACAAGATTATTGGAAGCAAACCATGTTTGAATCTGTGAAACCGTGTTATTCACCTCGTCAATATTCTCATTATTTCTTTTAACGTCAAATACTAAGGAAGTATCATCAGCAAATAACACTATCTCGGACATTTTCTCGACCATGAACGGCAAATCATTTATATAAACCAAGAATAAAAATGGGCCCAAAATAGAACCCTGCGGAACACCCATTTTTACATGAGTTCCAGGTGATATTGTATTATTGATTTGCACTTTCTGTATCCGATCCGAAAAGTAAGACTTTATTAATTTAAGTGCGTCACCTTGTATGCCATAATGTTCTAATTTAATAAAAAGGATTTCATGATCTGCACAATCAAATGCCTTCGTAAGATCGCAAAACAAACCAATAGCGTCATTTTTACGTTCCCACGAATCAAAAATATGTTTCATTAAGGCAACGCCTGCATCGGTGGTAGAGCGGCCCTTCGTAAAGCCAAATTGTTTTGGATGAAACAATTTGTTAGAAGCGAAATGCAAAAGCATTTGATTGAACATTAGTTTTTCAAATATTTTACTTAAAACTGGCAGAATAGATATGGGTCTATAACCATCAGGACTAATTTTATCTCCTCCGGATTTAAGAAGAGGTACAATTTTACTATGTTTCATGAGATTTGGAAATATTTTATTTCTTATACATTCATTAAATATGTCTGCTAAATATGGAGACAAAGTTACAATAAAATTATGGCAAACTTTCACCGACATACCCCAAATGTCCTCAGAACTTTTTAATTTAAATGATTTAAAACATTTTTCGATATCTTTAGGGCTGACATCTTTAAAACAAAACAAAGTTTCGCAACTATCAACATTTTGTTGTAACAAGTGTTGAGCTTTTACAACCGATGTGTTTAAATTTTCAGTTGTTTTTGATGGTATGTCAGTAAAATATTTTTCAAAAATACAAGCGATTTTCTCATTAGAGGTAGTCAGACCTTGATCAGATCGAACACAGAACTCCTGATCACATGGTTTACCTCGGCCTGTTTGGGTGTTGATAATATTCCACACTGTTTTAACTTTATTATCGGATGTTCGGATACGTCGGCTTAGGTATCTGGCTTTAGCCTCTTTACATACTTTATTAAATATATTTGAGTATTTTTTTACATATTCCCTCAATGCATTATTATTACTATAAGCTTTCTGATCATATAAATCGAAGAGTTTTTCTCTCGATCTATAAATACTTGGAGTTGCCCACTCACAAAACTTAAATTTACTGGTAATAGTTACTTTTTTTACATTAAAAACTTTATTAAACTCATTTATCAGAACGTTATAAAAAATATCATAGCTAGTATTTGGGTTTTTATCAATTGTACATGTAGGCAACTTAGAGCTTATTATATTTATATATTTTTCTACTTTACTAGCAGTAATATGCCTTTTTTTAATAACAATTTTTGGTTCTGGTATCTCTAGAGGAAAGCTAACAAAAAGGCCGCTGTGATCAGACTTTAGTTTATTTATAACACTTTTACTTGAAAAATCTGCATTAGTAAATACATTATCTAAACATGTTTTGATTCTAGTCGGTTCCAAGAATAAATTTTCTAAATTGAACGATTGGAATAAACTCATCAATCGTGTTTTAAGATTGGATCTTGTAGGAGATCCACATTGAAGTCTCCACATATTATTATACGTTTTTTATTCCTGAAATCTTTGCTTAATACATCTTCCATTACATTTTCGAATTTATCATAATTTTGGTTATAAGGGGGTCGATACACACATACTAAGAAATAGTTTTTTAACTCTATGCAGGATAATTCCACGACTTGCTCAACGCTTAACTTTACAATATCATGACGAATTTTTGATTTAATATTATTTTTTAAAAATATAGCGGAGCCACCACAGGCTTTAGAATTGCGGCAGTAGTTGCTAGCTAAATAATAGTTTTCAAAACCAAATATGAGTTCGCAATTCTTAAGCCAGTGTTCAGTAACACATAAACAATCTATTTCATATTTTTCCAAAAATAATTCTATTTCTAATTCTTTACAAGAAAACCCCTGAGTATTTTGACATACAAGTTTAAACTGGGAGACTCCTTGTAAAGTATTCTTTTTAGTTATATTGCCAGAAGAACCTCCTTCCTTGTTTACAATATTGATATTAGGTGACGACTTAAGGACGACAGGAGGCTCTTCCATTGTCTAATTATTAGATGATGCAGTGATAAAGTTGATTTGCTGTCAAAATCAGGTTCATGCTGCAAAAACTGACATTTGTTGATTTTTCTTTTTTTGCATTCTACAACAAATTCATTTAACAAACTGCTGTCTGGAACCATCTCCTTAGGTTTTCTTTTAGAGATTTCTTTTGCACACAAAATTTTTATTGATGAACCGACCTTAGCCAGATTCGATTTCCTCCAATAGCATTCAACTGAAGTACACGACGGGGCTTCGGTTCGGCGGTGTAACCACATTAAAAATGCAACACTGTGCTTGCAGCCACCTTCTGACGAGGGGCAATCGTGGCACTTAACACTAGTCACAGTCTCTTCCTGTTCATTCACAATAAGTGTCACTGCATAGGGCTTAGAACGCACTTTGTGTTCCGGGCATACCGTACACTTAACAATGCATGTGTTTTGAACCCGCTTGAGCTGCACATAGCCTATTGCGTCGTCCCCGTAAGATTCCCTTCCCGACCTGATGACAAAAATAGGTTAGGTTGGATTATAATAGTAAACACAGGTATTATCGTGTTGTGTATTGTTATTGTATTATATTTACTGTTAGACAAAACTTGATACGATAGTTACTTACATTACTGTTTTAATATTTCTCAATTCGGCAGAACAGAAATCGGGATTGGATGCAAAAAATTTCGCCACCATCAACGTATCTATCATTGGTAGATTTGTACTTTCTGCTTTCACAAAACCGTCTTCCATGATACTATTTTAATAAAATAAAGGATAAAGGTCCATAAACGTGATAATACCCCGTAAAATTTCAAAATAACACAGCATAGAGGAAATAAAATAAATCACTTCGTAACACAGAGCACCACAAGAATCTTAGATTGTTTACTATCGGAGTGACGTCACGTCGAAATCCAATGTGGCGGATGGCGTTTTAGACATTTAAAAAACAGATTAAAAAAGACGATTTATAAAATTGAATTATAAAATTCACGTTGCATTTTAATAAATAAACACTGACTTTTCTCGTTTACTTTTTTCATAATCTATCATAAACATTCATTTTTATATTTTTTCTTACATGGTGTATAATACCCTATTTGATCAAAGATTCATTCTCAAAAATTTTTAACATACCATTTACTGATCGCTGCTGGATACAGGCCACTCTCCCTATTCGTCATGGTGGCATCGGCATCCGCAGCCTTTCAAGTATAGCCTTAAATAAAAGATGTTATTAAAGGAAAGAAAAATTTCGACACTGGCGGGGTTCGAACCCGCGACCTTCGGGTATACGCCCCCGTCGCTCTGCCAACTGAGCTGCAGTGTCAGTTGGCATCCAGCGCGAAATTTCTCTATCCTTTGTTTCTTTTTTTACACGTTCAAGTAGTGTATACCGGGGGCGTATACCCGAAGGTCGCGGGTTCGAACCCCGCCAGTGTCGAAATTTTTCTTTCCTTTAATAACATATTTTATTTATGAGTAATAATCCCCACATGAGGAATTCATGTCAAAAAACATTAAATTAAGTATAGCCTTGCCTGCCTTTTTGTCATCTGGTTTTGGAATCTGTGATCTTTTCTTGCGCATCACTAACAAAGTGGTGGGTGTGACAGAGATAGCAGGTCTGTCAGAGGCAAAAAGTGCGTGGTTGGATATAGTCGGTCCAAACACAAATGTCCCTACCACTCTGTCCTCTCAGAGGCTTTGGGATGAGCCACTCTGCCGTCAAGTTCAAGTCAATCTCACTAATACAGCTCTTGACATGGTGGAGCGAGCTCGTCTCCTAGCTTGCTGTGAGCCAGAATCGGGACATTGGTTGAAAGCGTTGCCTTCTAGTAATCTAGGAACATTGCTAGACAGGGGCACTTTTTCTATTGCCATAGGTCTAAGGTTGGGCGCAAAATTGAATGAACATCATCACTGCCGCTGCGGTGCTTTAGTGGAACAGCTTGGACACCATGGACTTTCATGTCGTCGCAGCGCTGGACGTCTGTCACGGCATGCTGCCCTCAATGACATCATCAGACGGGCCCTTACCACCATCAACGTGCCAGCTATCTTAGAACCTTCAGGTTTGCTACGTGATGATGGTAAGAGGCCTGACGGGATGTCATTGATACCTTGGAGGAATGGGAAGACGCTTGTGTGGGACGCAACTTGTGTTGATACGCTGGCGCCTTCCCATTTGTCAGGGTCTGCGGCTCGGGCTGGAGCTGCGGCTCATGAAGCCGAGGGTCTTAAGAAACGTAAGTATAGCTTCCTTGACGAAAGTCATATTTTTGTTCCTTTTGCTGTAGAGACCCTCGGCCCATGGGGTCCAGATGCGCGTAGATTATTCAAAGATATATCTACGCGCCTTGTTGAAACTAGTGGGGATCCTAGGGCTGGCGCATACTTTGCCCAAAGAATAAGTATTGCCGTACAAAGGGGCAATGCAGCTAGCCTTTTGGGAACCCTTCCCCCTAGCGGCAGTGATTTTGAAAATATTTTTTATATTGTTTAATTATTATTTCTATCTTTTGTATATATATTTAAAACTCATAGATTAAGGTTATTCTGTACTATAATAAAATATAGTGAAATAAAAAAAAAAAAATTAAATACATAATAAACTTTGACTATGAACACTATAGACAGAGTCTTATTGCAACGGGAGAGTACCTCTTTTAGATAGCAATATTTTTCCCTGTAATGTTGCGATCACTAGAAAACAATTACCCCAACATACTGTAATAACCATTCTAAAAGCTACTTTTTAATTTAAAATTGATTACGCCAATTTATTGTTTAATTGAAGGTTTACTGTTTACTATATTATTTCCTTCAATCATATAATTATACATACTTGCTCCTAGTATTATACAATCTTTTTTGTTTAATTTTGCCATTTATACTGATGTTTAATACACCGTGAAATCCAAAGCATATACTAACTCTCAGGGATGAATCTTCCCATGATTATGAACAACTTTTTGTACGGGAGTAACTTTGATACTGGACGAAAAAAAATCAGCTGTTCCATAACAGTAGATATTTTTATTTTCGAGTAGCAAAATTAGTCCCGTACAAAAAGTTGTTCGTAATTATGGGATGATTGAATGATTCAGTTCAAATAAGTTTGGAGTTTTCATGATTTAAAAAAACATGAATTCAATTTAAACTATGCAGACCGTCTCATTTTACTCGGTAGAATTTAAAATTAGCATTTAGTTTAATCTTGAGCAGCAAGTACATACCAAGTGCAAGTTATGTAAATATCATACGGGTCATGGGTATAGTGGGATCTATGTTTGTATTTTGAAAAATAAAAGACAGCACTATTTTATACATGAGTTTTATTGCATTACTAGCTTTTTGCTCGCGACTACATCCGCGTGGACTCAGTTAATGACGTTGTTTGTTTAGCTAATCAGTGCGTGATTGAATCTCACAAATTTCCAACTCGTTCTTAGATACGTACTGCCTACTTATTTAACGTTCAGTTCTATAGTATTCTCTGTTGAATACAACTATTAGTATCGTCTATACATAACACAGTGAATGTACCTATACCTAGACACGCAACAGCGTGTCGTGCCTGACGTTCTTGGCACATTGAATACATCGTTTCTCGTGCGATCACCGAAGTTAAGCAACGTCAGTTGTGTCTAGTACTCGGATGGGTGACCGCCTGGAGTACTACGACTAATGATTTTTTTTCTTTTCGCCACGTATGCATCATGGTTTGGCGACAGGCCGAATAATATGTAGATATTCGGTATTCGGTCGAATATAATAAAAGTAGCCGAATAGGCCGAATACCGAATAGTAACCGAATATTCGTTGCAAGTCTAATTGTTATCTAATAAAAATTTATATGAAGCGCTGACAATTGCTGTATAAAAATTTCCTAGTCTATCTTTGCACAAAAATGTAAATTAATTTTACCATGTGACTTCTTTTAGGCGCAATAGATAATTTCTGATCTTCAGATTTTCTTTTTAGACTTGCAAGTGGCTCTTGTGAAGAAGTCGAAGGTGCGATAGAAAGTTCGACCACCGAAGAAAGTGTCTGTAAAATAATATATGTAACATAACATAACATAAACGTTCACGCCGTTTATCCCCGAAGGGGTTGGCAGAGGTACCAATACTTCTGAACTCACATGGCAGCGCCATCTAGTGTCCAGAGAAGGTACCCACGTTTTGCTTAGACAGTGTACTCACGTGATAGGGGGCAGGCCTATCGCCGTTTTGTACGAATACACTGTCACATGACTGAGTACAACTCAGTCATGTGGGTTTCCTCACGATGTTTTCCCTCACCGTTAACAACCATGATAAATTAACCACACATATGACTTTAGAAAAGACAAATTGGTGTAGGCCCGACTCAGGATTGGAACTCACGCTCTTCTGTTTTCGGGCGGGTGTTCTACCCACTGGGCTATCATGTCGTTCATCGTCATATATGTATTATTCATTAATCGGCCTACTGAATTTAAATTATTAATTTGAATTTAATTTGTGTTAAATACATAAAATAGTACAAAAATATTTACATGCACATTTATTACAGGTACAGAACCACGATCTAGTCTCTTTATTTTATTTTTCACTAGCTTTTTGCCCGCGACTTCGTCCGCGTGAACTACATTTTTTGCATTCGGTTTACATCCAAAATTGGCGGATTACAGGGTAAAACACCTGGGTGACGCCAGGTCGCTCCCTGAGGTTTTCAAGGACATTGGGGGGGTCCTGAACGTTCTTAGTGAGCTGGGATGGCTAGAGTAGTGCCATTCCCTTGTCACGCAAAATAGGCGCTTAGCAGACGTCGACTTGCGGAAAACATACCCGTTCACAATACAACAATACATTACATCCAAAATAACGAAACACTATCTCAACTTCTGTTTTTTTATATTTATATTCCCACGGCGCGGGTGTTGTAAAGGCCATAAAAGACATTGCGGCTTTTTAATTTGTCATTTAAACGTACACTTATTTTTATGAAAATGGTTGAAACCCCTTAATTAATCTTAATCTTTCCAAAATGACCATTAACTGAGTCTAAGAGTCTGATGTTAAATCCATCGATAAAAAAAATATTCGCTGCAATATGTTGAGCCAGATATTAGTTTCTTGTTATTATTATTATTATTTAGTAGTTATTTAATTATGTTGTCTTATTTTTATTATTTCTGTCATTCATTTTCTCATAGAAAATAATTTCATGTACTGTTCATTACATTATCTTTTCACATTATTTCATAATTATGTACAATGTTATAGATTTTAAATATTACTTTATTAAATTTATCAAAATCTCACAAAGCAAGTCATGCTGTGTACACAGTTAAGGTGCTTTTACTGAAAATTTATGTTTTTTGAAAAGCCATTATGTATATTAATGTAATTGTACTGTTTGTGTGCCTTAAGTTAAATAAATAAAGTTAAGGTTTTTTGATGCTCCTGTGGGAACCCTTGCGTATTTCTCATTTTCGTGGATTCATCATCGTATCATTTAGCTTCTAAATTTACATGTTTATATTAGTTTGCAATATATTACTTTGTTTTAAACGACACACAGCGTCATCTCCAATACATCCAGCAAGCATACAATATTTTTGTTTTCCCTCGGGAACATATTTTTTTCCGGAATAAAAAGTATCCTATTATTTAATCCAGGCTTCTAACTGTACGTCTGCAAAATTTCAAGGGTATCGGTCCCGTAGTTATGGCGTGAAAGCGGAACAAATAAACAAACAAACAAACTCACTTTCCCATTTATAATATTAATATGAATGAATTTTTGTTTTCCCTCGGGAACATATTTCTTTCCGGGATAAAAAGTATCCTATTATTTAATCCAGGCTTCTAACTGTACGTCTGCAAAATTTCAAGGGTATCGGTTCCGTAGTTATGGCGTGTAAGCGGAACAAATAAACAAACAAACAAACTCACTTTCCCATTTATAATATTAGTATGGAAGTATGGATTACAATGGAATTGTCATCAAAATGCTTGGAACACATTTTGGTGTATTTAGTTGGTTTCCAATTGCATTTTCCAGTGGCCGCAATCCATTTTTCTTGTAAATTCGGGTCTTTAGGAAAACTGTAATGAATACGAAGAAATTAAATAAATATAACAAATTTATTACTTACTAATTCCGTAGATAACAATTGGCAATCATTCAGCGTCGCTATAGCGCGACGAAATACATAATATACTCACTCATTAACATTAGTTTACTAATTTGAAAATTTTACCCTAACGATGAAAACGTGAATTATGGGAACACTGAACTACTGCATATTTTTAGGTTATGCTATTAAAAAATTGCTCAAAATAACTAAAGAAAACGCTAGTAATCTAGTTTAACGTAATTAACATTTGAATCACTTTTTTTCTGATCGCGCAATGTATTTATTATGTATTTATCTGTAGAAAAACATTAAAAAACTCACTCACTTGTGGAAAGTCAATCCTTCGATGTGTTTTTCGCTGCGGCTTCCGCAGCCAAGCACGCTACACCCAACCATACCTCACTAAATAATAAGTTTGACTAATGGAGTCTCTTTTATCACAATAACAATATACAAATGAATAAAATCTTTCTCAAAATCAAAAGAAAACCAAAATCGCTCACAAGTCGACGCTTTGGTTGTCAAGCTTTAAAAGCGTGACATCAACAAAACGGGTTACGCGATAGAGATGACAATAAAGATTTTGTGTCTCTTTTTAACATATAAGAACTTAAATAAGGGCTTCTCTTTTTAAAATGGATGACGTAACATCGCTCTATCTATAGTGTTCATAATCAAAGATAATAAAGCAATATTAATACATAAAAAAGCGATTTAATTAATCCTAAAAAGTGTTGTAACAGTAAAAAATTATTTCTTCCATCCAAAAAGATACCTTAAAAAGTTTGTAATAAATTGATTTATAACTTCCAAAAAAATCCTTCTATCAGTGTACTTACGTAAGTTAATGGCGTTTTTGAAAGTATCGCATGAATAGCTACGCGGAGTTAAAATTCTTTTAACTGTTAAATAAATATTCTTACCTGTCTACTTCTTCCAGCGGTTACTAAAAAGCTTGTGATATCTCCACTGAATTTTGGTTTAACAGGAAGAAATATTTCTGATTCCTTTTTATGGAAAGATATTAGATGTTTCCTTAAGCCTAAAGTGTTTCTGTTTTTCATTTTTATTTAAATCTTTTTATGTTGGCACAATTTACAGAAGGCAGTTTGGTATGCATGAATTATTTCAAAAAAATCCTCAAATTTGCTTTTGGGTCTTTTAGATCTGTGACTCAAACTCTCGTTACTCGGACTAGAATAATTTGAATCTTCGTCGCTCATATTAAATTGTACTCGTGATACGTTTTTAGAAAACAACGAGAATTAGTAAAAACAATTATTAAGTTAGACTCGAAGCACAGCTCAATTGGAAATGACTGGAATTAAAATAATTCCTTTATTTATAGTACGTTAATATAGTATTTATCGGTGTCTGAAAAGGCCCGAATGGCTGCGCATGATGCTGTCCTTGTTCGCCTCCTACGCTTATGTATGGCAGTGAATGTTGGGTATGGCAGAAGAAGCATGAAAGTAGAGTGAATGCAGTAGAAATGAGATCCCTCAGAAAAGTATGTAATTTAAGGTTATGTGATCGTGTGAGGAATGATGTGATTCGTGAAAGGTGTGGTGTAAAAGATGATATTGTAAGAAAGATAGAAAAAGGAATGTTGAGATGGTTTGGGCACATAGAGAGGATGGATGACAGTAAATTGGTGAAAGAGATATATAGAGCCAATGTGGAAGGTAATGTTAGTAGAGGACGACCTCAGAGGACACATTTGGATCAAATAGAAAATGTGCTCAAAAAGGCAGGTGTCCGCAGTATGAAGAATAAAAGAGCATGTATGAAAAGATTGATGGATGTAAACGAAGCCAGAGAGGTTTGCCAGGATCGTACAAGGTGGCGATCGATAGTCTCTGCCTACCCCAATGGGAACTAACGGCGTGAGAATATGTATGTATGTATGTATGTTATAGTACGTTTCCTTGCTTTCTACCGCGCCGCCTCGACACGTGCCGGCTCTATGATAAGGATGCCGCCGCAAATCAAACACTAATATAAACGAATACATGGTGATATTCGACGAATCCAACGATAGCTCCGTAGTTGTCGTTGGCTTCGTCGAATAGAAAGCGCTGATATTAATATTGTTCTATTCATATCAAAATGTCAAAATCCGAATATTCAATTGCGCGAGGGAGACAGAAATACATTTTTATGTGGGTAGATATGCTAATTATCGTTCTCGGCGTGAAGAATAGACCTTCAGGGCTCAAGCTTGAAGAGTTGCGATGGTTATCTATACGACGCGAACTTGACTTTTTTACGAAAAGTAATACAATTGCAGGTCAAAATTATTGAGGAAGGTCATCATATTTTTTTACTTCGCTTAAACTTAAACGTAGACAATGACACAAATGTTATGTTAAAAAGATAAACGATAATTATACTACATGTTTGCACAAATGTTTAAAAATAAAACATCATAACGTTTAATTATGGAACTATTCCGTAATCTATACTTATAATAGATCCGTAGAGAGGTCAATTCTGTACATGAAATATATTTTCAAAATAACTATCAGGGGGTGATTAGTGTTCGATACTGATGCCTAAGATGCAATCAGTAAAATTTTTCTCTGGCTTGTATGTTCCTTATAGAATCAAAACTACTCGACGGATTTTAACGAAACTTAGTACAATTATTTTTCATACTCCTGGGCAGGTTACACTCTAACATATTGGTTAGGGGGAATGGGGGGCAAATCGGTGCAAACAAAATTTATGGATTTGATTTAATTTATTTTTAATTTGATTTAAAATTTAATTTATTGTGTAGTAGTAGTTGTAGTAGTAGTAGTTGTGTAGTGTCGGCTTAGAATGGCACCACCTCATTTCTTCCGGTGGGTGTACGTAAGAGGCGACTTACGGTATTAGGGCTTTGAAGGGATTTTTGGGCGATGCGATTAGAGGCCCATCACCAACAACCCATCATCTTTTCCATCCATTCCATTTCCATTTATCATCTTTTCCCCAAGCAACTTCCAAAGATGGCTGAGAAATTTCTAATTCCGGGGTAGCCCCCTTCAAGGGATTTATTACTGTGAGTATATGTATGTATGTAAAATAAATTAATAGTTTAAAAAACACTAAAAAACACGCTTTTATAAGTGCACTTAAAAGTCAAAAATAAATTACGGGTCGTTCAAGTTGTCTCTATTTCTGGGCTGAAGTGTAAACTATGTGCTTTTAATTATAATATTTGATTGTAAAAGCGTGGGGTGCTGGAGCAGGAAAAACTGTCTTGTAAACAAATACACGAAAAAGAACTCTACATTTTGCCACTGTTGACTAGTAATTTGAACAGACTTTTTAATATAAAGCCTCTATATATAAGGTGCTGCAACTCTAGTTAGAGTGCCGATCTCTGTAACCTGCTTCCCGAAACATCGCTAAACTTTATTTCTTAGCAAGGTAAACAAAAAATCTTTCCTTTTCCAGCGCCCCACGCTTTTACAATCAAATATTATAATTAAAAGCACATAGTTTACACTTCAGCCCAGAAATAGAGACAACTTGAACGACCCGTAATTTATTTTTGACTTTTAAGTGCACTTATAAAAGCGTGTTTTTTAGTGTTTTTTAAACTATTAATTTATTTTATGCTTTTTAGTCTTTGCTAATGGCATATTTTAAACATTTATTTCAAACTAGTGGATCGGGCCCAGCTTCGCACGGGTAGCGTAGTTTTAAAAATATCTGAGGTTTCGTCAATCACTGCTCAACCTTTGTGAAATTTAGTGCAATTTATAGCATTCCTGAATAGTGTAGCTTTGTGATTGTGAAAGCGCTTTAATGAACGGTTCAGTATCTCCGAAAATAAAACCATGCAAACAAACGATCAGAGTTACAAACTTTGCATACATACAGGGAGTATATGTACTCGTATACTCCCGGCTAACTTTTGCGCGCGCAACCATTACTAAAAAAATATCCTTATAGCATTCACGTGCGACGACAGGGCGCGATAGCTTATTTCATATATAATTTCAATGTTTCTCTACCGATTTCTATGATTCTTTTTTTATTGAATAGGTAATAATGTAAACTTTTTTAAATGAGAGATGAATGAGAGAACTATAAACGTAAGAGTAAACAAATATAATCAGAATGCTCCGAACTGCTAAGCTATCAGGCATTACACGTGTTATTATGAGTCAACCATAAAAGATAGACATATGCTGCAAGAGGATATTTTTTAGAAAATTTTATGTAAAATATTTCCGTCATACATGATTTCTATGTAACTATAACCACTAAGGCTGCACACGCGACGGAAGCTTAAAAAATGGAGTAACTTCCCCCGTTTTCCCAAATTTTCCCAAAATTCCCCTTCACTACTCTGCTGAAAAGTACACTATAACCTGCCCAGGAGTATGAAGAATAATTCTACCAAGTTTCGTTAAAATCCGTCGAGTAGTTTTTGTTTCCATAAGGAACATACAAACCGACAGACAGACAGACAGACAGACAGACAGACGGACAGACAGACAGACAAAAATTTTACTGATGGCATTTTTGGCATCAGTATCGATCACTAATCACCCCCTGATAGTTATTTTGAAAATATATTTAATGTACAGAATTGACCTCTCTACAGATTTATTATAAGTATAGATAGACGAATGAGCCCGGATCCTCTCCATCTCCGCCAGTGCGTCTGCATTGCATGGTGTCTTACCTGTCAGCTTAGAACAATCTAACTCTTCAATCTGGAGACCACTAAGTGATTTTATGTTTAGTTTTTACCATAGTATTCCCACGAGTATAAGACAATTAAACGGACAACCCCCCCAGAGGTCCGAGTAGAGGAGCAAGGCTACTTACAACAGGGTTTCGCCCGGTTCCCTGAGGTGACGCTAGCGACATGACATTTTTAGCCACCCTCATGCCATTCAGCCCGCGGCACGTTTCTCACCTTGGCTTGGGTGGGATCTTTAACAGGCTACTACCCCATTTACACGTCAATATACATTGTATCGTAGTAGCGCCTGTAACTCAGTTGGAATGATGTGATCGTATTTACAAGTTAAGCAACACGAGCTGCGGTCCGTCCACGGATGGGTAACCGCCTAGTGGTATTTATCTCGGGCGCTACCGTGCTTCGCAAGGCACATAAAGCCGTTGGTGCCGGTTGTTATCGTAAGATAGCAGTCGTCAAGCTTTGTCAGAGACCCAAACGGGCGGCTTGATAACATCTAACGGTAAGGTGACCACTAGCCTTACAAACCTCCACCAACCCGGCTGGCCCCCGTGGTGAAGTATGGCTAATACCTTCCTCACGAAAGAGACCCGTGCCCAGCAGTGGGACGTTATGGGTTGGTATCGATACATCGTATGCTAATATTCATAATGAAGTTCCAGTTCAAATCTTCCGGCTCCATCATCAGATCAGTTCGATAGTACCATATTATTGTATTCAGACCTTGAAACCTAATAGTGTTCAAAGTTCATTTCGTGGTCAAAGTTCATTACAAGACCTTTCTAATAAGTCCAAATACGGCTATAATACGATCATCCATCATTAAGTTCCAGTTAATATCTTCCGGCTCCATCATCAGATGAGCTCGACAGTACCATATTATTGTATTCAGACCTTGAAACCTAATCGCGGTCAAGGTTCATTACAAGACCTTTCTAACAAGTCCAAACACGGCTATGATACGATATTTTATCATGGAATGCTAGTGCCCATCTTCCGGCTTCATCATCAGACCTTGAAACCTAATCATGGCCAACGTTCATTACAAGACCTTTTTAACAAGTCCAAACACGGCTATGATACGATCATCCATCATGAAGTTCCAGTTCACATCTTCCGGCTCCATCATCAGATCAGTTCGACAGTACCATATTATTGTATTGTCATCGAAATCACATACAACTGCCAATTTTCATAATGCTATGACCTTTAGAAGATGGTTAAATAAGTTTTCTTAGATTTGATTACATAGTTACATACATACAGGTCGACCTAATAAAAGCGTGTTAATATCGCTGTCCTTGTAACAAAATCAAAATGGCCAACAAACCATAATTCGATATGCAATTATTTTTTTTACTAATTAATCCGTTTTATTTAGCTTACCCAGTTTGTTTTATTCATTTTTGGGTCAAATTTCAAAGATTTTAATTATTCCATATGCCAATCGATTAATATGAAATTTAGTATACACTTTGGATGTCATCATGGACATCACTGTAAAATCAAGATGGCCGCCGCTACAAAATGGCGGGTAACCTAGTTTTTAAACAAACCCATCAATATGGGTATTAAATAAAAGGGCTCAACAAGTAAAATACATTGGTAAAAAATTAAAATCCAAGATGGCCGCCGCTGGAAAATGGCTGATAACCTATTTTTACTTCTCAATCCCATCTATAGGTGTATCAAGTTAAAGGACTTGACAGGTAGAATAGAGTGCACTATACAACTTCAAAATTTAAATATTTGCAGGGTTTACGTATCGGAAGTGACGCTGCAATAAATTACGGGCAAGAAACCTTGCCATAATATCAGCACTGAATGAATTTAACAGAATGCGAAATGTAAAATAAAAACTAGAAAATAAAAAATTGTCAATAAACCTTTTTGGGTTAAACGGTTTTGTGTTAAACATACCTTGTAGTGTTTAAGATAGATGTTATAATGCTCCCCCACACGGTGCAGCCTTGTCGTCTTCAGCCAGGGTCCGCTTCACTCCTCTGTTTTCAGAGTAAGTAGTAAGCGGAGTGGGTGAGGAGAAAACCTCGTTAAAAAATCAAGGGAACTCGTAACCTTGGCAGTCTTGCACTTCCAGGGCCGAGGGTCTTGCCGCGGCGTAGGCTTGACCGCGAGGAGTAAACCTCTATAAAAAAATCGGAAGAAGAGTAAACCTTCCGCAAAAATCCGAGGATAAAACCTCGTTAAAAAATCCGTGAGGTGGTGGGCTGCGACCGGCGGGTTGCAGTCTGCTACTCCGCAAGGAGAACCTCGAGGGGGTGGGCGTTTGGAACTTGTGGCCCAAACGCCTGCGGTGCTGAGGAAGCACAAGGAGGAGTGGGGGACTTTAAGTCCCCCGAGATAGGCTGTTTTTTGCAGCAGGTGCGTGGAGTCTGTGGATGTTGCCTATGGTAAAGTCGCCAGGGACTCCACACTGTACCATAGGTGGCCACCGTGGGGTTTTAGTCGGTAAGAGTCCGACATATCATATCCATGAGGATTTCCCCACAAAAAAAAAGATGTAATAATGCTAAAAATTTATAAAATAGATACAGACGAAGATATTAATATTAATAATATTTTTTAACAACCGAGATAGCTCAGTCGGTAGAACACCGCTTAATGTGCAGAAGATGAAGGTTAAAATCCCGGGTCGGGTCTGGGCCGAAGCCAATTTGTCTTTTCTAAAAAGTAATATGTGTGGTTAATTTATCATGGTTATTAACGGTGAGGTAAAATATCGAGAGGAAACCCTCATGGCTAAGTTCTATTATTTAGGTGACAGTGTATTCGTACAAAACGGCGATAGTCCTCCTATCACGTGAATACACTATCCAAGCAAAATGCCCACGTTTTAACACCAGGTAATAATATCGCGTGATGTTCAGAAGTACCTATCTGTACCTCTGCCATCCCCTTCGGAAGTATACATGAAAGTTTGAGTATTTTTTTTAAATTTTATTCAATAAGTTATGTTGATATATTTTATTTTATAAATATTGAGAAAACTATTCTTAAAGGTGATCTAAAATTTACCTTTATGCATCATCTCAAAAACAAATATATACACAAGTGTTCTGTTAAAAATAACAAAATTACGTTTTTGTGTGTAAGTATATAAGGAGAAGCAGCAGGTTTACAGATCATTACTTGGAGACACATCACCAACGATACTTTATTTCTACCATCTTGTCCACTATCAACTTCCAAATGTGGCTGAGGACTTTTGGCCGTGAGTGTGTATGTATGTATATCATTACTACATATATATTTCAGCTAAGACAAGATGAAATTCTTCGCTATCATTATTGCAGTAAGTAATTTATATTGGCTGTGTAGTGCGGCTTAGAATAGCACTACCCCATTTCCTTCCATGGGTGATCGTAAGAGGGACTAAGGGTATCGGGGGTTTTTAAATGATTTTCGCATCAATGGTCACTTGGCACCATAGCTCAGTGGGAAGAGTGACCGGGTCATACCCGGATATCGTGGGTTTGAGTTTCGATGGTGTCAATTTTTCTCCGTAATTTATTAGTAAAAAAAGCAGTTACGGCGATAATGCAGAATTTTATATTGTTTTAGCTGGACTGTTACTGCAGTGAAAAGATACTTTGGAATAGTAAATTAAACGTATAAAAAAAGGTTTTTGAGATGAAGGATAAACAAATAACGCCGTGTAGTGCCGGCTTAGAATGTCGTATGAGGCGACTAAGGGTATGGGGCTTTTTTAAGTGCTTTTTGGGCGATGCGATTCCCCTATCAAGTTACAAATGTGGCTGAGGAGTTTCTAGCTCTGAAGCTCTGGTTACCCCTTTTTGGGATTCACGGCCGTGAGTATATGTATATATGTATATTATAAATAAATAAGGTGACATCAATGCTAGTTGTGTCGAAATCAGTTAATAAAAGCGGCCAAGAGCGAGATGGACTCGCTAATGAAGGGTTCCATAGCAGCACTAGCAGCAGGTAGGTAACATAGTAAAGTAATATACAAGTTTAAAATGTTATTTACTTATCACTGATTTACTATAAGAAAACAATGGTTCACGTTTTATGCGTAAGGCTTGTGATAGTAAAATTATTGTTATATATTTCATCTATTTCATGTTATATATATCATTTAAGTAATTTGATTTATGACGTTTAAAAATAGAACTACTGGCTTGATCTCATTCAAACCAATTTTCGTTAGTAGTTTGTATAGTAATACACATCATATATTTTTTCAGTTTTATCATGCCCATATTTTAGAAGTTACGGGGGGGGGAAACACATTTTACCACTTTGGAAAAGTCTCTCGCTCAAACTATTCAGTTTTGAAAAAAATTATATAAGAAACCTCAACATCATTTTCAAATACCTTTTGATAGATACCCCACACGTATAGGTTTGATGAAAAAAAAAATTTTGAGTTTCAGTTCTATGTATGGGGAACCCTAAAAATTTTGGTTTCTTTTTTTAGATTTTATTTTAAAATCTTAATGCGGTTTACAGAATACATCTACGCACCAATTTTCAATAATGTAGTTCTTATAGTTTCGGAATAAACTGGCTGTGACATACGGACGGACGGACGGACGGACGGACAGACAGACAGACATGACGAATCTATAAGGGTCCCGTTTTTGCCATTTGGCTACGGAACCCTAAAAACCAACACATAATGTAGGAAATGAATTGATGAATACCTACAAAAATCTCTAAGAATTTTTCCATTTGAAAATTTAATATATAATTTTAAAAAAATGTATAATTTTATTATATTGCGATAAGAATGCTTTGCTGATTAATCCACTGAAATCTAAATTTATGGTATTGGGAAGTAAATCACTAGTTACTAAAATTACAGCGCAGGAACCTAATATAAATATTTTAGACCAAAATATAGAGCGAGTAACCGTCACTCGCAATCTAGGGCATGAGTTTGACTGTGAACTGCGCTTCGTAAGACATGTTGACCATTTGATCAGAAACTGTTTTTACCGACTAAAAATTTTGTACAAAATTCGTAGTTACATCTCAGAGAGAGCCCGCATAACTCTTTGTGAATCAGTTATTGTTTCAATACTCAATTATGCTGATATCGTATATGGACCTAGGCTACTATCAAAGTCTGAGAGGCAGATACAACGTGTACAAAATGCCTGCTATAGGTTTTGTTTCGATGTACCTCCACGAAGCCATATATCACCACTGCTCAATAATTCATCGTTACTGAATATGGGCTTCCGCAGATGCCTTCATACTGCCTCGTTGATGTACGATGCATTAAAAGTTTAGAAAAATTAAGGTATTCTAAATTTCATCAGTTCTATCCCACCCGTACTACACTGGAACCATTGCAATACACCCTCATCGCACCGTGGCTTTCACTGGAAGTTTTCGCTATCACGCTATTTGTAGCGTCTGTAACACATTGTAACATAATATTATAACATTTGTAACACTTTGGTGTTGGAACATTATCTCTCCACCCATTAGAGAATCTACCAGTATATTTAAATTAAAAAACTACTAAGGTCCTATTTACTCCAAATACAAAAATTAAACATAACGAAATGCTTTGCACGATCAGTTGTCAACTTTCAGTGAAAGAGGGTATAAATTAGTGAACTTCTTTTTCCATTTTTTTATATTTATTAATTACTAGTGCATCGGGCCCAGCTTCGCCCGGGTTGCGTAGTTTTAAAAATATCTGAGGTTTCTTCAATCACTGCTCAAGCTTTGTGAAATTTAGTGCAATTTATAGCATTCCTGAATAGTGTAGCTTTGTGATTGTGAAAGCGCTTTAATGAACGGTTCAGTATCTCCGAAAATAAAACTATGCAAACAAACAATCAGAGTTACAAACTTTGCATATATACAGGGAGTATATGTATACTCCCGGCTATCTTCTGCGCGCACAACCATTACTAAAAAAATATCCTTTTAGCATTCACGTGCGACGACAGAACGCTATAGCTTATTTCATGTATAATATTTAAATTTCAATAAGGTTATTCTATACCGATTTCTATGATTCTTTTTTTATTGAATAGGTAATAATGTAAACTTTTTTAAATGAGAGATGAATGAGAGAACTATAAACGTAAGAGTAAACAAATATAATCAGAATGCTCCGAACTGTTAAGCTATCAGGAATTACACGTGTTATTATGAGTCAACCATAAAAGATAGACATATATATAGACATATAGAAGGATATTTTTTAGGAAATTTTATGTAAAATATTTCCGTCATACATGATTTCTATGTAACTATAACCACTAAGGCTGCACACGCGACGGAAGCTTAAAAAATGGAGTAACTTCCCCCGTTTTCCCAAATTTCCCCAAAATTCCCCTTCACTACTCTGCTGAAAAGTACACTTTAACCTGCCCAGAAGTATGAAGAATAATTCCACCAAGTTTCGTTAAAATCCGTCGAGTAGTTTTTGTTTCCAAGGAACATACAAACCGACAGACAGACAGACAGACGGACAGACAGACAAAAATTTTACTGATTGCATTTTTGGCATCAGTATCGAACACTAATCACCCCCTGATAGTTATTTTGAAAATATATTTAATGTACAGAATTGACCTCTCTACAGATTTATATATTGTATGTTTTAATTGTAATCTGATTTTTAAATGTCTCTTTTGTTTATTATCCACTGTTTTAGGATTATTTTAACCGTAAGTTTATATTTGTGAGTATTTTTCACGTTAATGGCAGATGCTTAATTACATTTTTTTTATAAAAGTATATTATTTTAGGCTATACCTGAAAATCAGTGTTTTTACTAAACAGCATTTACAAACACTGAGTTATGACCTAGTTTGTGTTACCACAGCACACATACCTTGCACATTTTTACCTTATACAGGTCGACCTAATAAAAGCGTGTTAAAAATACTGCGAATTATTCTGTTTTGTGAATACGCTCGTTTTACCCTAATGTTCCGTAAATCTAGCTAAAACAATTATGATCTTTTTGCTTTAAATTTATGTGATGTTTTTACATCTCTTTTTAGTAATATTTCTACTTTTTTTAAATGAAAAAGAATATATTAAATATGTGCATTCAAACCGTTCTTCGAATAAATTATTTTGATTCATATTTTTTTTTGAATGTGCTAATAATTCTAGTTTATGCTTCGAAAGTGTATAGCTTTGCGAGGGGATGAGAAGGTTGAAATATATTCCAAAACCACTCGGCCATCTCGTCAAGGTGAATTGATAGAGTAAGTAAAATAGACCAGGAGCTGATATTTATAAATTTTTAGTCTTTCATTGAACTTTGCATTTTGTAAACAACTGTGAAAAAAATAAACTCAATCAAATGAGCTTATACAAATTTTCTGAAATAATAATTTTTATTTTTGCGTATACTCATCCCACTATAGCGACAAGGAGAAATCTTTGGAGAACACGACTAGTGTTTCTTATTAGATAAAGATGTAAGTTGTTTGCTTTTCTTTTAAAAATGAGGTATTCCCCACCGAACAACTAAATCCGTACAACTCAAAACCGACCAACTAAACTATTCCCCACCGACCAACTAAATAGTTGCTCGGTGGGGAATGATTAAATTTGACTACTAGGTATTCCCCACCGACCAACTAATCTTTATAAAGGCTGTGTAAGTAGTTGCAAAATTTTCGTCAGTATAAAAACATCAAGTGGTAAAAAACTTAGAAATTTGGTGCAATATGTTGTCGGTTTTTATCCGTTTCTGTGACATAACCGTGTGATATAAATCCATGCATAGTACTCTCAACTTATTATTTTTTTATTTCCAGTAACTCATAAAGTATGAATAGAACATTTCGAAAGGCTATATTTGATCACTAAAATATATTTAATATGAATCGTTAGTAAAATATTAAATATTGTAATATGTCGATGAAAGAATAATTTTCGTTGCGGATGGTTTGGTTTAATCAAGTTTACAATTCTAGTCTTTATTACATTCTCAAAAAGAAAATTTTCTATTTTCTAATATTATATGGGTTCCTGGTACAAAAATTGGTCGGCTGCAAATTGGTTTACAGGATAATTTTTAAGTATTAACGTCAATGTAAAAATTTTTTTTACGTGGTGATGATGCGAATCAAAGCAAAACGTGATTACATACTCTGGACACTAGGTGGCGCAGTTACGTGATGTTTTGAAGTATTGGTACCTCTGCCAACTCCTTCGGGGATATACGGCGTGAACATATGAATTCAAATTTAAAAATAGTATTATAAATTAGTGAAATCAGCAGAATATAAGGAATTTTGGGCGATGCGGTTGGAGACCCATCAGCCATCACCAACAACCTTTATATTACCATCTTTTCCCCACGCATCTTCCAAAAGTGGCTGAGGAATTTTTAATTCCTTAGCTCTGGCTACCCCTTCTAGGGATTTATAGCCGTGAGGGTATGTATGTATTTATGAATCTGTGACTGAGCATACCTAGATATGACTTGACGTTTTGTTTTTAAATTGTAATAATTTTCTTTTCTGCATAAGCTTCCATCTCAATCAAATATATTTTTTAAATGAAAACAACTAAGGTTTTGTTTATACTTATGTTTAATTGGTAGTATTTACTAAATGCTTTCTCCTGTTTTATAATTTATACCGATTTTTTATTCAAGTGTGATTTTTGGACGTTGCGATAATAGCACGTTACGTTATTTCTACTGCCATCCACGAACACTTTGTTGTGTCGGCTAAGAATAACATAATCCCCTTTTACTTGGTGTCACATGAAACCCACTATCACGAGTTTTCTTCTCGACATATTCCCCTCCTATATGCCGAAGGTGTCATAAAAAATAGTTTTGTGAAATTAAAGTTTTTGTTTTAGTTATTTTAATTACAATAATTATATTCATCCAAGCGAGACATAATTATAATATCAATACGCCTGTCGCGATTCTACAACGTAGTTCGAGACTATTTCCGTAGATGGCGCTTAATTTATGGTTATTATAGTTACTAGTGAGTTGCCACTAGATGGCTCATTTTACGAGTTTGATTAAAGGTGAGGAAACGGCAGGGGGCAAGCCCAAATGCCGTTTCAAGGTTCTCATTTTTTCGGGGGACGCCCTTAATAAGCACACGAAATTCACTTTTTTCCATTTTCTCCTCAAATTTGTGAGTAGTCTGATAAAAATAGCTGTCAAACACAAACTAACTGACGCAGCAAGTTAAAATTTAGACAGGAGTCAACTGACAGATGCCTGTTCAAGGGAGCAGTGTTGCTGTTTCAGTAAAGAGGTCAGAAACTCAAAAAGTCACGGACTTATTGACCCGCCCTCGTAATTATAAATTATTTTATTAAACCTGATAGCGGCCAAATTTTGATAGGCAACCCTGCTGTACTCTATTCTAACAATTATCTTTCATAAAAATGTATTTTCATCAAATAAACAGATACCTGCAGATCCATCCAGCGGGATCTCATACTATTATACCTGGCAAAAGTGACTGACTCCAACTTCATGTCAAGTCAGCACTGACCCGAAAAAAACTCAATGTGAACTGTTTCAAGTCAGTACAGCGCGGTTGAAGTCAGCGCTGACTTAAATATTCGCACACAAATATTTAGAAGTCAGTCGGCACCCTCCGCCACCCCCGCACTCCCGCGTCAGTTCCAAGAACTCCATGTAAACAGTCAAGTCAGTAGTCAGTCACTGTCGTTGCGTTGTTTTTATTTAACTAATTCTCTTACAAATCTACTAGCTCTTTAACATTAACTTACAAACATTTAACAATTTAAAGCGTTGCTTCTGCTGTTCCCGTGAATTATTTTTTTCTGCGTGTTGTCACCTCGAAAAACTTATAAACGACTTAACTCCATGTGAACAGTTGGATACAGTTTTGGCGCCGTCGCACTGACTTGTGCAATGATTCTATGAATTACTCCATGTAAACAGTTGAAGTCAGTGACGGCGCTGGCACTGACGCTGCTACTGACTTGTGCACTTACCCTGTATAAATCCCCCTAGACTACACATTCTATTGTTACGAAATATTTGCTAGCCATTCTTGAAACAACTTATTTTAGTAGTTCCTCTCTTCAATTTGATAGATTCTTTAAATAAATTTTGGAACAAAACGATTGTAAGACTCTTTATTGACTCGTGATTTCCGTTCATATTGTTACGTACCGGGTTCTTAATTTGATAAATACCAGTCACACTTTCGTGCAATAAGGTGTAATGTTACGACATCTGTTCGCAAGTAGGAGATAGGATTTGCCACTACTAGATAACAGATGGCGTTACTAGTATTTTAATAAGTAAAAAAAAGGAATTACTAGATGTTTCTCGAATATCGACTTTTCGAGAATGTGGTACTAGAACTTTCTGTAATATTCGCGTATTTGAGATTTGGCATATATAAAGAGCGACGCGTGCTACGGAGTGATTCGAGTGCGAAGAACTAAAGCGAGAACAAGCGAAATACTAGAGCGAAGAAATTAAATACGACAGTGCAGTGATACACGGATTACGGAAATAAGCTTAACGGTGTGGACAGTGTTACTATAACGGAGTAAATTAGTGTTGTTAATTAGTGCGAGTATCGATAGTTAATTATCGATAGTGTTTGTTGTGTTGTGTAAAGTGCGTTATTGGTCAATAAATATAATTACACCTTATTGCACGAAAGTGTGACTGGTATTTATCAAATTAAGAACCCGGTACGTAACAATTGGTGACAGAAGTGGATTTGAAGATGCCAGTTATGCCGAAGGAAGACGGAAGAGAGGGTGTGAAGACACGCGCTCAGAAAGCCGCAGAGGGTGAACAGCTGTCGGAAATGAGGTCATCGGTCACGAACCCTCGGAGTGACATTCCAGAGGAGACGTCCGCGGTGACTAACGCGCCGTCTACATCAACGGCGCCGGCGGCCGCAACTAATACTGACTTGGCGATGATAGTTGAAATGTTTCAAAGCATGCGTGAAGCACAACAAAGCATACAGGATGTTGTGAAAAACATACATTCGGAGGTACAGGGTGTTGTGAAACAAGAAGTTCGTGAGTTGCGCGAGGAACAGCAAACTAAGTTCTCACAAGTTCTCACTGCGGTCAATGAAGTCAGTGGTCGGGTGGTTATTGTGGAAAAAGACGTAGAGCAGATGAAGGAGCAGGTAACCACTATTGAGAAAGATATCGATGACATGAAGACCGACTTCCGCGGAATGGAGAAAAGGGTTCTGCAGCTTGAATCACGACCGGTCAAGGTTGTCTCCGGTGAGAATGTAGTAGCTGTCCATGGTCCTCGTGTGAAGGTTCCTCCCTACGACGGAACAACATCCTGGTCGGCGTATAGACATCAGTTCCAGACTGTTGCGGCTGCCAATGGTTGGACTGATGAACAGTGTTTGACTGCACTGACGGTGGCGCTCCGAGGTCAAGCACTGTCAGTAATAGAGGCGCTGCCGACTCCGAGTGGTGGTTTCAAGGACCTGCTGGATGCGTTGGAGTCTCGCTATGGAGAGCGACACCTGGAGCACGTGTTCCGCGCTCAGCTGCGTGATAGGGTCCAGCGTTCCGGAGAGGGACTTCAGCAGTGGGCCCTTGAAATCGAGAAGCTCGTCCGCAAGGCCTATCCCAGTGTAGATCCGAAGACGGTGGAAATGAACCTGGTGCAAGCATTCGTCGACGGCATCAGAGATATCGAAGTGAGAACAGCGGTGAGACTTCAACACCACACGTCTCTCAAGGATGCCTTGGCGAACGCTCTAGAAGTTGAAGCTTGCCGCCAGGATACGCGCCAAACTCATCGACTTCGTGAGATTGCGGAAGCAAATGAGGACGTCAAGGTCATTAAAGCACCCGTCGGAAGGAGTACTGGACCGATTTGTTATGGCTGCGGGAAAAGGGGCCATTTGAGATTAAGTTGCCCGCTGAGGAAGGAAGAAAAGAGGCAGGTAGAGGCTCCTGCCGCAAACGTCCAGGGAAACGAGCATTAGCCAGGACCGGGGGGCAGGTGCTGGCTAGAGAGGAGAAAGCCCCGACAATGACCATCTCACAAGCCTGTAACGGGAACAGTTTGGTGATATTGGGCTGTGTCAATGATCAAGACTGTAAGATGACCCTTGATACTGGAGCGTCTAGAACGGTGATCAATCCGGCACTAGTGAAAGCAGCGAATATCAAGTATAGCAGAGATACTAAGTGTCGGCTACTCTCCGCCTCTGGCCAGCGAATACCTGTCCTTGGTGAACTCTCAGTCAGGATGATGGTTGGCGAGACGTCGTATACTCATCAAGTCATTGTGGCTGAGATAATGGATGAATGCATACTAGGACTGGACTTCATGAAGAAATATAACTGCCGGATTGACATAACGAGAGGAATTTTCAAGTGTGGCCAGGAAGAAATCTTTATACTGGGTTGTCCCGTCGGTGAAGTGACATGCTTGAAAACCATCAATATTCCTGCGCGTTCTCAGAAGTTGGTTCCGGTGATGTTACCTGTAGACAGCGAGAAGAAGAGGCATCGTTGTGTGTTGATTGAAGAGACAGGGAAGAACGGGCCAAGGAAATTTCTGACAGCAAGAACTTTGGTTACAAGCAACAAGACGGCAATAGTGAAGGTAGTCAACCTTGACCAAGAAGATGTACAGCTTAAGCGGGGTGAAGTAGTTGGTCAGTGTGAAGAAGTAGTCTGGATGAGGAGCTGTCATTCTCCAAATGGGAAAGTCAAAGTGAAAGTCGATAATTCAACTGTAACTGACTTGTTAAGTGAGATCCAGGATGACTTATCTTACTTGGAGAGGATCAAGGTTAAACAGTTGCTGGTGAAATATGCTGACATCTTCTCAAATGCAGAAGGGGACTTAGGCAGAACATATTTAGTGCAACACAGAATTGATACAGGGGACGAAAGACCTATTAGACAGAGAGCAAGGAGAATCCCAATCGCTAAGGAGAAAGAAGTTGAAGAATTGCTCGAAGACATGAAAAAGAAGAAGGTCATTAGTCCGTCCTCCAGTCCGTGGTGTTCTCCAGTGGTTCTTGTTAAGAAGAAAAATGGAAGCACACGGTTTTGTGTTGACTACAGGCAACTGAACAACGTGACAAAGAAGGACAGCTATCCTTTGCCAAGAATAGATGACACTCTGGATACTTTGAGTGGCATGAAGTGGTTTTCAACCCTGGACTGCAAGTCAGGCTACTGGCAGGTGGAAATACATCCGACTGATAAAGAGAAGACTGCGTTTTCAACTGGAAAGGGTTTGTGGCAGTTTAACGTCATGCCTTTCGGTCTCTGCAACGCGCCAGCTACTTTTGAAAGGCTTATGGAGTGTGCGTTGGCGGGATTGGTTGGCGAGGCTTGCCTGGTGTACCTCGACGACGTGGTCATAATAGGCAAAAGCTTCCAAGACCATCTCAAGAACCTGGAACAAGTCTTTCAGAAAATTCGTGGAGCAAACCTGAAACTGAATCCGAAGAAGTGCCGGCTGTTTAGAACTTCAGTGAACTATTTAGGACACGTAATCAGCCGAGAAGGAATTCAGACGGATCCGGAAAAGGTGGAAGCTGTGCAGAAATGGCCGACGCCAAAGGACAAAACAGACGTGCGAGCTTTTCTCGGCCTTTGCTCGTACTATCGACGTTTTGTAAAAGGGTTTTCTGAGATCGCCAAACCATTGCATCGGTTGACTGAAGATAAGAAAACCTTCTCTTGGGATGATGAATGCGAGTTATCTTTCAATGAGCTGAAGAAGAGGCTTTGCGAGACACCTATCCTTGGATATCCACAGCCAGAGGGACAGTACATCGTTGACAGCGATGCTAGTAATATGGCTATTGGTGGAGTGTTATCACAGATCCAAGGTGACAAGGAAGTTGTGATCGGATATTTCAGCAAGTCTCTATCTAAAGCGGAAAGAAACTACTGCGTCACGAGAAAGGAACTTCTAGCTGTAGTGAAGACCTTACAGCATTTTTACAAGTATTTGATTGGGAGACCGTTCAAGCTTCGAACTGATCATGCTGCACTGAAATGGCTTCTCCAGTTCAAAAACCCGGAAGGACAGGTAGCTCGATGGATCGAACAGCTACAAGAGTATGACTTTTCTATCGAGCACCGTAGTGGTAAATCTCATGGCAATGCAGACGCGCTTTCACGTAGACCGTGTCCGGAAGACTGTAAACATTGCAGGAAGCAAGAGTCGAAGGAGGAGGTCGTGAAAGTGACTCGAATTTGTCCATTGGATGGATGGGAAACAGAAGCTATGCAGAAGGCCCAAGAAGAAGATGAGAACCTCAGACCCATCATGAAATGGAAGAAGGAAAAACACGATCAACCGGCTTGGAGTGAAGTAGCGTCCACAGGAGTGAGTACGAAAGCTTACTGGGCGCAATGGAACAGCCTGGTTCTGATCAATGGTCTACTGTACCGGAGGTGGGAGAAACCCAACGGTAAGGAAGAGCACCTACAATTGGTCGTGCCCAGAGCCAAGGTTAAAAATGTACTGCGGGAAACACATGACGGTGTTTCGGGCGGGCATCTTGGGGTAAATCGTACGTTGCAGAAGGTTCGTGCGAAGTTTTACTGGCTTCATTGTAGGGACGACGTACAGGACTGGTGCCGGAAATGTACAACGTGTGCCGCGGTGAAAGGTCCGCAGACCCGGAGTAGAGGGGGATTACGGTTGTACAATGTGGGAGCTCCCTGGGAGAGGATTGCCGTTGATGTGGCTGGACCGTTTCCACAATCAGAGTCCGGAAATAAATATTTCATGGTGGTGATGGATTACTTCACTAAGTGGCCTGAAGTTTTTGCCATACCCAATCAAGAAGCAATAACTGTGGCTACAAAACTGGTTGAGGAAGTGATCTGTCGATTTGGCGTGCCCCTGGAGATACACTCTGACCAGGGAAGAAATTTTGAGTCACAAGTATTTCAAGAGGTGTGCAAACTTCTAATATATGCATAAAACCAGGACGACGCCATATCATCCTCAGTCAGATGGAATGGTGGAGAGGTTCAACCAAACACTGGAGAGACAGTTGGCGAAGATGGTTGAAAAACATCAGAAGGACTGGGACAAACACATTCCATTATTTTTACTGTCTTACCGGTCTGCTGTTCACGAAAGCACGAAGGAAACACCTGCTTTCGTCAATTTCGGAAGAGAGCTACGATTGCCTGTAGATTTGTTGACAGGAGGGTCACCAGATGAGCCGCAGAGTGTAACTGAATATGTAAGCGATTTGAGGGAAAGAATGCAAGATGTACATTCCCTAGTGCGTGAAAATGGTTTACATGCTAGTGAAAAGATGAAAACCAGATATGACCGTAAAGCTAACACGCCGCGTTTCGAAGAGGGTATGCTCGTCTGGTTACACAATCCAACTCGCCAGAAAGGGAAGTCCCCTAAGTTACAAAATAGGTGGGAAGGACCGTACAAGGTGGTCACTAGAATAAACGATGTAACGTACAGAATTCAACGCCAACCTAGAGGGGCTTCGAAAATAGTTCACATCGATCGACTTGCGAAGTACCATGGAAGCAATAATACTCGGGACGAGTATTAATGTAAGGAGGGGGTAATGTTACGACATCTGTTCGCAAGTAGGAGATAGGATTTGCCACTACTAGATAACAGATGGCGTTACTAGTATTTTAATAAGTAAAAAAAGGAATTACTAGATGTTTCTCGAATATCGACTTTTCGAGAATGTGGTACTAGAACTTTCTGTAATATTCGCGTATTTGAGATTTGGCATATATAAAGAGCGACGCGTGCTACGGAGTGATTCGAGTGCGAAGAACTAAAGCGAGAATAAGCGAAATACTAGAGCGAAGAAATTAAATACGACAGTGCAGTGATATACGGATTACGGAAATAAGCTTAACGGCGTGGACAGTGTTACTATAACGGAGTAAATTAGTGTTGTTAATTAGTGCGAGTATCGATAGTTAATTATCGATAGTGTTTGTTGTGTTGTGTAAAGTGCGTTATTGGTCAATAAATATAATTACACCTTATTGCACGAAAGTGTGACTGGTATTTATCAAATTAAGAACCCGGTACGTAACAATATTATTATTTCTGTAAAGCAGATTGGGGGGCTATTCTCGCACGGTAGATACTATATCACTTTCGATATTTATCACTTTTGTGATATTATGCGATCGATATTTGACTTGAAATATTCTCACTTCATCCGATCGATATTTTTCTATTGAAAACATAACATAAACATAAACGTTCACGCCGTTTTTCCCCGAAGGGGTTGGCAGAGGTACCAATACTCCTGAACTCACATGGCAAGCGCCATCTAATTTCCAGAGAAGGTACCCACGTTTTGCTTAGACAGTGTACTCACGTGATAGGGGGCAGGCCTATCGCCGTTTTGTACGAATACACTGTCACATGACTAAGTACAACTCAGCCATGTGGGTTTCCTCACGATGTTTTCCCTCACCGTTAGCAACCATGATAAATTAACCACACATATGACTTTAGAAAAGACAAATTGGTGTAGGCCCGTCCCAGGATTGGAACTCACGCCCTTCTGTTTTTCGGGCAGGTGTTCTACCCACTGGACTATCATGTTTCACCCAGGTGTAACACGGGGTATTCACTAGTCCCCGTGCTCCAACCAATATTATTTTTGTACAGTCGTGATCAATATAAGATGCTCGTAATCTGAAGTACCTAGTTAAACATTATATACCATTATAAAATCTATTGAAAACCAGTCGATATGATCATATATATCAAAGGATGATATCGAGTGATCACGATCAGACGATATGATGATATTTGAAGATGTCGTGCGAACGGCAGCCATTTTGTTTTCAAATTTTGTTTGAATATAGGTAGAAAATTAAAATGAGAATAAATATAATATTAAATGGATCATAGATCAAATAGTTTTAGAAGTTGTAAATAATGTCTACTTGGATTAAGGATATTCTAAAGTCTGATTGTTAATTCGAGTCAGTAAAATGACAGGTGCAACTGTCACTGATACATACAAAAATATGTATCAGTGACAGACTTTACACTACGGATGGGCCCTAAACACTCTCAAAGCGTAGCAGGGGGCGGGGCCTATTGGCAGTAAAAATGGCTGACCTAGGGTTGTATCATGCAAGAATCAGAATAGAAAACTATCGATAAATTTGCCAACATGTTTATGTAGAAATAATTTATTTCAACAGTGGGCAAATACTTTTAATTTAGATCTAGATATTTTAACACCAGTCTTAAACCTTCGTTTTACCACCATGGATCACACATCACCTTGGATTTAACTCAAACATTTTCGAGCGATAATTTATTATGATTTTTGGCGTCGGATAAGTTAAAAGCAGTGCATCGATCAGTGGTTCAGTGAGATTAATCATGGGTGTCATATGCTCAAGGACGACTTTAAATCGGTTGTCGTACACATTAGATATACTTACTTACGGCTATAAATCCCTTGATGGGGTAGCCAGAGCTAAGGAATGACAAATTCTTCAGCCATCTTTGGGAAGTTGAGTGGGGAAAAGTTGGTAAAATAAAGGTTGTTGGTGATGGTTGTCCAACCGCATCGCCCAAAATTCCCTTAAAACGCCGTTAAAAGTCCGTTAGTCGCCTCTTACGTGCACCCACCGGAAGAAATGGGGTAGTGCTATTCTAAGCCGACACTACACAGTTGTCGTACACGTACAACAAAATATTGATGCTGTGCTTGACTTATATTGCAAGATCGTACATATAAATACTAAAAAAACAACGTATTTAAATTAAAAATGTCACATTTATTCATTTTTAAATGACGTCAATTTGTTATATGACACGTTTTAAATGAAACCTTTTCATTCGTGATTTTTTTTATGATAAACCATACCATTTTTTTAAAATGCAATGCAAATTTTTATGCCGATGGTTGATATTTTCAAAGCCAATACCATCAAGCCACTTTCTTCTCCGTGCTTCACTTGTAGGAAACTTGAAATTATTCAATTATAGTAATCAATAACCGCCTCATAAGTAACAAATGTGAAGAAAAGTGTAAACTATAAAAATAATGTTACCGACATTTTGGAAGGCAATTAGATTTTTAATAGGTTAACCACCCAACCAACTTAAACCGAATCTGATAGTACTTAAACATACATACATACATATTCTCACGCCGTTAGTTCCCGTTGGGGTAGGCAGAGACTATAGATCGCCACTTTGTACGATTCTTGCAAACCTCTCTAGCTTCATTCACATCCATCAATCTTTTCATACATGCTCTTTTATTCTTCGTACTTCAGACACCTGCCTTTTTGAGCACATTTTCTATTTGATCTTAATGTGTCCTCCGAGGTCGTCCTCTACTAACATTACCTTCCACATTGGCTCTATAGATCTCTTTCACCACTTTACTGTCATCCATCCTCTCTATGTGCCCAAACCATCTCACCATTCCTTTTTCTATCTTTCTTACAATGTCATCTTTTACACCACACCTTTCACGAATAACATCATTCCTCACACGATCACATAACCTTACATTACAAACTTTTCTGAGGGATCTCATTTCTACTGCATTCACTCTGCTTTCATGCTTCTTCTGCCTCACCCAACATTCACTGCCATACATAAGCGTAGGAACGAGGACAGCATCATGCACAGCCATTCGGGCCTTTTCGGACACCGATTGACTAGACATGAGACTATCCAGAGCTCCATTTACCGCATTACCCTTTTTTACTCTTCTTTCAATGTCTTCATCACACTTTCCATCCCTAGTAAACAAACTTCCCAGATATACGAACTCTTTCACTTGTTCCACTTTCTTACCATTGATCTTAATAACGCATTCAGTCATATTCTCCTCTCTCTCGAAAACCATGGTTTTGGTTTTATCCACATTCACTCTCATTCCTTTTCTTTCAAACGACGCACATGCAATATTCATCATCTCTTGCGAGTCTTCAACCGACGATGCAAATAACATTTGATCATGAGCATATAAGAGGCATTTGATGACGAATCCACCCATTCTCAGTCCATAATCACTTTCACGCAACTCTATCAGACAGTCATCCATGAACAAGTTGAAGAGCCACGGAGAAGCTACACATCCCTGTTGGACACCCCTAGAGATACCGAACCAGTCTGTGTTTTCCCCGTTTATTCTTACACATGCACAAGAATCCTCATAGAGTGATACCAATGCACGTATAAGTTGGCTCCCCAAGCCGAACTTGGATAACACCTCCCACAAATACTTCCTTATCACCCTATCATACGCCTTCTCTAAATCTATGAAGGAGCAATACACCTTTCGATTCTTGGCTAAAAACTTTTCAGTGATGCTCCTTAAAGAGAAGATTTGATCCATACATCCCATTCCTTTTCTAAATCCTGCTTGCACATCCCAAATTTTGTCATCTGTTTCATTCATCACTCTTTCAATCAATACCTTTGCATACAATTTACCGACAACACTGAGTACGCTCATTCCGAGGTATTTTTAGCTTCCTGGTGTGACCCTTTTCCTATATATAAGGGCACAATTACTGCCCTGCACCAATCTCGTGGTACTTTACCACTCGACCAACACTTTTGAAAAAGGAAGTACAGCCAGGAAGACACCAACCCTTTACCAGCCCTCAGCATTTCGATACTTATCCTATCATACCCTGCCGCTTTCCCTACTTTCATACTTTTCAATGCTTTCATTACTTCCTCCATACTGAAAGCATCAATTGACGTCATACGGGTGAAGCGCTGTGATTTGTTCATCGTAGTCCTGTTGAATCCCGCTAGAGGGCCCCTCGGGGTGTTGTCGTACAGTGTCGTGTCGAGTCGACTCTGGCGTCAGTCGTCCGTGATCTACCAACCTGTGACGTGTGCTAAATTTTGCCATAATACGTGACGTAAAATTATTTTCTTTTGAATACATTATACTTAAATATTACTGACTTTTATTTCAGAAGTGAGACGATTTGTGTGTTGTAGTGTGGTTTTACATTTACTATTATGGGGTCGCACAAAAAGAAAAAAGAAAAGCGTGAAGAAAAATTACGACGTCGACTTTTGGCTGAGATAGAAAACCGGCGCCTTTTAAAACGTTTAGCCATTTTGGAAGAACATGTTAAGTCAGCGGCGCCATTGGATGAGGGCACGTCGGTGCGGTTGTCTCCATCGAGGAGCAATACTGATGATGGAATTGTTACGCCGCCATTGCCCTCAAATGGAGAAAAAACGACGTCGGTGCAACCGGCTGCTCTGGTATCGGCTGCAAGATCGGAGAGAGAGCTGCAGGCGACTGTGAGTGCCGCTCAATTGCCTCAGTTGTCGCTGCATGTTCCAACATGTACCACCACTACGCCGCAAACACCCACAGCGAGTCAAACTGCCGCTGCCGCCATGTTGTCCCTGGGTAGCGCCTCCACAGCAGGCGTCGGGCACACCGCGCATGCGCAGAACACCACTTCCGGAGTTCTACTGGTATGGGTATGTTGAATGCCGCCGTCACGAATGGCGCCGAGACAACCCCATCCTTGGACTTTGCGTATGTAGATAACACTTTTAGCAATACTAGTTTACGTTATGTTGGTCGAAGCGATCCGATTCCCGAATTCGATCCTAAAACTTCATTAATTACCATGGAAATTTGGCTTCGAAAGGTCGAAGGGATATCTAGAATGTATGGATGGGATGAGAAAACTTTAATATTTAATTGTTCTTCAAAATTAAAGGGTTATGGTCGGCGTTGGTATGATCAATTGCAGGACATTAATCTGTCATGGATCGAGTTTAAGTCAAAATTAATCACAGCTTTCCCATCCCATAAAAGTAAACTGAATATGTTGCGTGATTTAGTGAATATTGTTAGACCGTTTGATATGGACTATATTCAATTTTATTATGATAAGTTAGCTTTAGGTAATGCTTGTTGTTTGTCGCCATCTTTAATTACAGAGGCGATTGTTGGTACGATTGGCAGCGAACTAGTTGAGATCGGTGCTATTTCTGCGGGTTGCCGCGATCCGTGCACATTGTTAAATTACTTGTCGTCGCTTCAATCGAATACTAGGGTTTTTATGAATACTAAACAAAGTTTAGGTTCGGCTAGTAATAATAGTTCAGGGCCAGATCGAATGATATGCAGAGTGTGTAAGAGGCGTGGTCATGTGGCTGCGCGTTGTACCTATAAAATTCGCGAGAAAAACACATACTCTGATATCACATGTACTTTTTGTAATAGGGAAGGGCATAGTAAAAATAATTGCTTTACAAAAATGCGTAAATGTTCTTACTGCAATAAACTAGGGCATATAAAGGATGAATGTTTAAAGTTAAAAGGTCGAAATGCAAGTTCTTCAAACCATAATGAAAAGGTTAATTTAATGAAAAATTCGGGCGATACTAGTTCAAAGTATTATATGACAGTTACGGTGAATGGACAAAGTGCAGAGGCATTTATTGACTTCGGTAGTTCTTGTGTCACAATAACGGAGTCTTTGGCAAGACAGTTAAAATTACACCTACAGCCTCTATCATTTAATAGTGTTATAAAGGGATTCGGGGGGTCACAAATCACACCAATCGCGGAAACAGTTATAAACATTACGGCGGACGAGGCTACGTGCGAAGGTGTAAAGGCTTATTTAGTACCCGATGGAGCGCAAGATGTAGGTATCATTATTGGCCAACCTTTTACGGATTATCCCAATGTGTATGTTATTAAGACACCCCTATCTCTTAAAATATACAATGCAAATTATTTATCACAATTGCCTTATATTGACGAGGAGCCCGAGCGTGTTCGATTACAAATGATCGAAAACTCGCAACTGTTACCTGGCGTAAATAAAATAGTATTATCGTGTCTTGATTTTGACGGTACTGTTACCATACCGCAATCGGAACATTTGAAACCCCGTCACGAGTTAATTATACCTAAGCAAAGTGCACAAGTTAGAGACGGTCACGTATTCATTAAAATTATTAATTTAGGTACTAAAACAATTAATTTACCAAGTAGTGAGTGCATGGTACGAGCTATTACAAAATGTGATTTGGAATGCAAGTATGAGATTGGTAACGATTTGGAACCTTCCGTGAGGTTAGAGTTAGAACGTTTATTAAAAGATTTTTCCGATTGTTTTTCTGAGTGCGGGCAAACAGTAGGCAAATGCAACGTAAAAATGAAAATTGAGCTCACAGACAATAAACCCATTTATTATCGTCCTTATCGTATGTCAATTGCGGATCGCGAATATGTACGCACTATTACGCAAGATTTGTTAAAGAAGGGTATTATTGAAGTTTCAAATTCATCTTATGCTAGCGCTGTTCTCCTTGTGCCTAAGAAAACAGGCGAGAAACGTATGTGTGTTGATTATAGGGCGTTGAATAAAATTACGAAAAAAGAGCGTTACCCAATGCCGCTTATACAAGATCAACTAGATCGTTTGGCAAAACAACGTGTATTTTCATGTCTCGACGTTTTATCCGCCTACTTTTGTATACAGTTAGAAGAAGATAGTAAGCAATATACGGCGTTTGTAACACCCGATGGGCACTTCCAATACACACGAATGAGTTTCGGACTCGCTAATGCGCCAGCTGTGTTTCAAAGAGCTATCGATGACGTACTAGGGCCGTTGAAATTTGAGTGTGCTACGGCATTTTTCGACGATATTTTGGTTTACGCAGAAAATTACTCTGATGCGTTGAGTCGTTTAAAAAATGTGTTAGAAAAGATACGAAAATCAAACATGCAACTTAGGTGTTCATTTTTAGTTCCACGTATTGAGTACCTAGGTCATGAAGTCTGTGACGGTCAAATAAAACCTGCGAAGCATAAAATTGATGCTGTACGTGATTTTCCTGTACCAATGAATGTACATCAATGTAGACAGTTTATGGGTTTGGCTAATTCTTTTAGAAAATTCCAACCTATCACTGCGCTCACAAAAAAAGATCAACCATGGGTGTGGGGTGAGGTGCAGCAACAAGCGTTTAATCGAATAAAAAATACTTTAATTAGTCGACCTGTATTAGCTTTATTTAATGCAGATTATGAGACACAGATCCACACGGATGCCTCAAAAATAGCTTTAGGCGGCATTCTCCTTCAAAAACAATCTGACGGTGTATGGAAACCTATTGCGTACGCCAGTAGACAAACTACGTTATCGGAACAAAAGTACCATAGTTACGAACTTGAAACTATGGCGGTTGTAATGAGTTTGCAAAAATTTAGGATATATGTAAGTGGTATTAAATTTGTTATAGTCACCGATTGTAATGCATTACGATGGACTTGGACGAAACGAGATCTATCTCCACGCATCGCACGGTGGTGGTTAAAAGTGCAAAATTTTGACTTTGACGTTGAATATCGCGCCGGAAAGTCTATGAGTCACGTAGATGCGTCAAGTCGGAACCCGATCGGTAGTGTGACACACAAACAGATCTCGTTGAAAGTTTGCAACGTGATGACGAGGCCATAAATGCAACTATTGCCCATTTGCGTGATGAATTGTCTAATAATAATTTAAAGGGGTTAGCTGTAGATTACGTCATTGATAAGGGTATTTTATTTCAAAAAGTTAATGATACACGCAAGGTGGTCGTGCCGAAGCAATGTCGGTGGTCAATTTTACAGTCTTTCCACGATAATAATGCGCATGGTAATTTTAACAAAACATATGAAAGTATTAAAAGTAAATACTGGTTCGGGAACATGCGACGTTTCATTCAAAAATATGTTAAAGGCTGTATGTCATGTCAATATGCTAAAAAACCAACGGGTCGTCTGGTTGGTCTATTACATCCAATAGAAAAAATACCAGTTCCATTTCATACCATACACGTTGATCACCTTGGCCCATTTTGCAAAAGTCCCTCTGGCAAAATGTCTATTTTTGCTATTATAGATTCGTTTACAAAGTTTATATGGATTGAGGCAGTACGCGATACTAGTTGCGCTAACGTACTTAAAACTTTGGATTTATTTATGAAAACATTTGGGCTACCGAGCCGGATTGTAAGCGATCGTGGAAAAGCCTTTGATTGCCATGAGTTTAAAAAATATTGTGTCGAGCGTCAGATCAAACATATTATGAATGCCGTGGCTAGTCCTCGGGCCAACGGACAGATAGAGCGATACAATCGTACTATATTGGATGCTCTCGTGGCCTACGTTGGTGATGATCAAAATAGTTGGGTATTTTATATTCCTAAGGTTCCATTAGGATTAAATTCCAATATTAATAGTTCGACCGGTAAATCGCCATTAGAATTATTATACGGTTTTCGGCCTCGCTTGGCCGGTGATATAGTTACGACCGTCAGATCGGACTGTTTAGATGGACTCCGAGAAAAGGCTGTCACTAGATTGCAAACAGTTGCTCGGCAATCGAAACAATCATTCGATCGTAAAAGGCGAACTGAACCACCTTTTAAAATTGGGCAGTTAGTTCTTGCCCAACGAAAAGTGTTTAAGAAAGGGTTAAGAAGTGGTAAATTGGTGTCGCGTTATGACGGTCCATTTGTTATTATTAAAGTGCTTCCGCACTATATCTCATCAAATCTACTAATAGAAGTGGTCGCTCATATGAGAATGTTTTGGCAAGAGATAAACTTAAATTGTTTTCCTGTGTCTCAGAAATAGATTCAGATTAAAAACTGATTTGTTATAATTGATTTGTTTCTGATAAAAAAAAAACATGTTTGATGGATATTGAAAAATAATGAACATTATGTATGTTATTTCTGTTTATTTCCATATTGATTTTGTGACAATGGTATTGAGAAAACCATTTTGTTTTGAATATGTATGAACCGTTTTGTTTTTAACCATAATGGTTATTCATGTTTATTTCCTGATTGTTGTGTTACTTTGGTATTAAGAAAACCATTTGTTTGACATTGTAATACATTAAATTGTGATTAATTGGCCTAATTAATTGTTTTACTCTAAAAGAGTATTATTAGTACAAAGCATGCATGCCACCCTTAAGATGGTGATTTGTGAAGGCTTGCGAAGCGGACCACAAAATTCGGAGATACTATTATTAATTTAATAGTGAACCGAACTGCGTAGTGACGACCCATTAGGATGAGGTTGGACCATTAGCGCAGTTGGAGGCCTTAAGAGGTGAACCATAACAGACTGTCTGAAGTCTTGATTGTCGAGATAAATTCTTGATTCGTTAATGTGGAAGCCTTGATTTATTTATTCTTTTAGTATTCATAATCTGCCTTAAGAGGTAGTCTTAAAGGACTTTAAGAGGTTCTTTATTTCATATTAATCTACCTTAAGAGGTAGTCTAAAAGAATTTAAGAGCTTCTTCTTTTACATCAATCCACCTTAAGAGGTGATCTAAAGATTTAAAAAAAAAACTTTAAGAGGTTTCGCTTTTATTAATTACTTTAAGAAGTGATTTATTTAGGGTAAACTTTAAGAGGTTTCCTTGCTGATCAATTATCATCAAAGAAGAGCTGTCCGGGGCGTTCAGCAGTATCAGGATGGTCGACTGAAAGCATCAAATCAATTGACGTCATACGGAGTGAAGCGCTGTGATTGGTTCATCGTAGTCCTGTTGAATCCCGCCAGAGGGCGAGGGGCGTCGTCGTACAGTGTCGACTAGGCTTGGGTAGATCAAGCTCCGCGAGGTGATTCGAATCACCAGGTTCAGGCTCAGTTCCGGTACTGAATCCTCTTAACCGGGCCGGACCGCTTATCGAATCCGGCTCGGTTAAGAAATTCAGAACTGAATCAAACAACCAAAAAATACCACGCTTACTTCGCGGAACGTAACGATTGCTATTGACATACATTTAAAAATCAATAAACTCATATGTTTAATGATTCTGTTTGTGTACAGGCTAGGTTCACTAACATACAAATATTCATATGTAAAAAAATAAATAATATTTAGAAACATCTTAACAACATTTTATAACAATACAATACAATACAATAATATCTACACATAAATATATGCTAATCAGAAAGTTACACAACATAAAACACTATCGTATTTATAATATCACAATAAACACCATTATTTATGAAAAGATTGATAAATCTATTAAACGAAATTGGCAAACAAAGAACACAAAAGGACAACTCTCTTTTCGTCTCTGTCTCCCGAGTTCAAATTGTATTACATTCTTGTCTCGCTCTCACATTCAGCAAGCAAATGTAACGGTAATAATCGAACCGATCCTGAACCTGATGCCTGAGCCTGTTGTTCGAAAACAATAGAACCGAGCCGGTGCGGAGCGGCCCGGTTAAGCGAACTCGCACCTGATAAGAAAGAGTGGGGCCGGTTAGGCCAATCAGGCTCACGCAGAGATTCGAATCATTTGAATCCACCGAGCCGGACCTACACACGGCTAGTGTCGACTCCGGCGTCAGTCGTCCGTGATCTACCAACCTGTGACGTGTGCTAAATTTTGCCATAATACGTGACGTAAAATTATTTTCTTTCGAATACATTTTACTTAAATATTACTGACTTTTAGTACTAATCTCACTGTCACTACTGACACCCAATGCCTCATTCCAGTCAACATCGCTGACAATTGGCGAAGAAATAGGTGAATCCTATTTTTCAAAGAGTCCCTCAAAATAGTTCTTCCATACTCGTCTTATGCTACTTTCATCCGTCGCCAATTCACCTTGTTCATCTCTCACAACATTCACTCTCGTGTTTTGGGAAATTCCCTTTTCTTTCCGGATATATTTCCAGAACAACTTTTGGTTATTCCGGAAATTATCAGAGAGTTTCCTCTCACACCATTCAGATCATATCAGATCACGCTTATTCTTTTCTATTTTCTTCTTAACCTCATTCTTAACTCTCTTTTATTCATCTTCACTATTCTTCACTACATCATCTGTTACTCTCGCATCCATTCGTTTACTAGCTTTAATCGCTAGTAAATCTAACCAAGCTTTCTTCTTATCTCCAACTGCCTCTTTCACATCTTTATCCCACCAACTTGTTGGTGGTCTGTTTGTTCTTTTACTCAATCCACATACTTCCGTCGCACATTCACCATTGACAATTTGAGCACATCCCATACTTCTTCTATTTCCAATTCATCCTTCATCTCCACGCAACTTAGCCTGTCGTCCAATTTCTTCATATATTCATCTCTAATATTTTCATCCTCTTCCAATTTCTCCAATTTTAATCTCGCAAATTCAGTTTTTGACACTTTGGCCCTGTGACGCCAACGCTTGCACAGTCCCCTCAATCGTGATAACACGAGGAAGTGATCTGTGCCAACGTTAATGCCCCTGTAGACTCTGGTGTCAACAACCTTTGCTCTTAGCCTTTCATCCACTATCACAAAATCTATCATACTTCTCTCGCTTCCCCTCTGTCTAGTATACATATGGATATCTTTGTGTTCAAACAACGTGTTCGTAACACAAAGGTTCCTCCCCAAACATACATCAATCACTTTCTCCCCATTCTCGTTCACTCTTTTATAACCAAACTTTCCTAAAACTCTTTCACAACCGTTGCGTGACACCCCAACCCAACCATTAAAATCTCCTAACATAACAATGTGCTGTTGGATTTCATAATAAAATAATTAAAAAAAAATGTCTAAGGAAAAATTACTACCGTGTGCGAAAATACAGTTTCAATCTATGAATGGAAATATATTTCACTTTGTGATATTTTGCACACGACATTGAACACTTGATATAATTTCTCTGATAGGAATGATATCGAACTTGCGAGAATTGCCCTCTAAATGAATACTGATCATTTTATATTATTATTTTATGAATATTATTAAGTCATTATTGTAAAGTTAATTCATAAGAATAATTATTATTTAAGATATGAAAATCTTCTCAGCATTATTTTAAGTGTTTGTAATGAAATCATTGTAAAACCTAGTAATAGATACAAAACATAGAATAATAATAGTAATATACTACTCTGTGTAAAAAGTATCGGGAATATGTCAATAAAAAGACCCGCGTAAAAGAGGTCGTTCCTCTGAATAAGGAAAAACCATGGAAGTATTATTTAAACAGGAACGCGCGCTGGCGACCTAAAGTGTCCTGAAAAAGGATGGCTAACTAGCTAACTGTGTCTCGTTTTAAGTAGGGTGACCATCTGTTGGTGTTTTAATAAGGGTTCCTCTAAATCACACCTCTAAAACACTTATATTTACATATTTTGAATGTTTTTGTTCATGAAAACCTCATGTGGGGACCTGATGCACTCGCAGCCTTTGACACGGTAGCTCAATTGGCAGAGCGACGGGGGCGTATACCCGAGGTCGCGGGTTCGATCCCCACCTGTGTCGAAATTTCTCTTTCCTTTATTTATTAGTTATATTTACATACTTTTCTCACAGCCCATATATGTACCCACCAAGGGGCTCGAGCCTACCCTATATAGGGCGATTTGGCCATAGTCTATTTTACATACATACATTATAAAAAAATATATTATAAAAACACTTATATTTACATATATACATTGTTTTTGGTAAATCAACGTGTTTTTCATACATATTTATTCTTAATTAATAGATTATAAAAGAATGGGTAACCCGTGCTTGAGAATTAAAATTTCCTCAGCCACTTTTTGAGCAAAACCAAATTCAAATCGTTTAATGCATTCATGTGGTAAAGTTCGAGATGATACAGGTTATTTTATTTATTGTTCCATAACATGAACCCATATTTATCACTATTAAATGATAAAAGCTCCAAAACACTCAAACAGATGATAAATTGTGGACACCACATTTATCTTGTTTCGATGGGGATACCCGTGACAAATATTAATATCCCTTTTGCCAAACTTAACCAATTATTTATCTCCAAATCGATAGGCGACAATAATAATTTAAAAAAAAAACAAGAAACAGTTTATAACCTGCTTTTTATAAAATACTCCCTATAAATAAGTTTAATTGGTTTTTCTTTGAACTTAATCTCGACTGGCAACCGTACGAGCGGGACACACTTCTCTCTCACACGGCTCTTGTTCTAGGACGTTTCTCTGCTTGACAGTCTTTAAAAGATAATTAACTTTATTGCATGGTAATAAATTGCATTTTTGTTTACCATATTTTTGTGAGTACTCTCTCCTGTTTAGTTAGTAGCTTATTGTTTATTTTACGAGTTTTAGAGATGGGTAGACCTGGCAAAGATGCCTCTCGGATGAGGAAGCGACAATTACTGTATTATTCTTCGTATTTCCGGTATTTCTATTATAGTACGATATTAAATAGGCTCAACCATATGTAACCTTACATTGTTCTTAAAATCCTTCGAAAGGCGATGGTCTTCAATTCTACATCTCAAGAAAGACTCAAACGCTCACGCCGAATATCCCTGAAGGGATTAGCAGAGGTAGTAATACTTCTGAATATCACGTGACATTGTCACCTGTTGTTCAGAGTACCCACGATTTATTAGGCAGTGTTCTCACGTTATACAGGGCAGGCCTATCGGCGTTTTGAACAAATACACTGTCACATAATTGTGAGTTTCGACAGTCCCCTCGATTTCCTGGGATGCCATCATCAGATCCTGGTCACATGGTACTTTCTCGGTAACAATAACATAATAAAAGAAATGTTTAGTGAACCTGTACTTCTCTTCATAAAAGCTACGAAGAGGAGTATAAATCTATATAGAATGTGGAAAGAACTGTTTCCTAATACCTAGTGATTGAGGATCCACACCTTCTATCATCAGCTCAGCAGCATAACAATATGATTTTCAGAAGCAAATGCCAATATAAGTTCAGTAAATATGTAAAACGCGGTACATTTGCCTATAAAATTTGAGGGTTCCCCTCGATTTCTCCAGGATCCCATCATCAGACCCTGATATCCTCATCATGGTACCAATCCGGGAGTATCTTCTTTCGAATAAAAAAATAATAATCAAAATCGGTTCATAAATGGCGAAGTAATCGGCGAACAAACATAAAAAAAAAAAAAAAAATATCGGTCGAATTGAGAACACTCCTTTTTTTGAAGTCGGTTAAAAAGGGTACATTTTAAAATTGGCCTAGACATCGCTTTTATAACATACCCTTTTTATATTATAAATCGATACAGGACATCAAACTTAGCAACTTTGCCTATGGAATGCCTATCTAAAATATTGTTATTATCTAAATATTTGATAATGAAAAATATCATATACCTAGTTCAAACTGAGAAAGTATAGAATGAGATTAGATAGCAAGGGCTTCAGTGAAAATAATAAATAAAATAAAAAAACATTTGATCTATGCTTTTCGCTCTGTAAATAAAAACATAACTTCTTTCGATATTTTCAAGTTTTTTCCAATTGGCCTAGACTTCGCTTTTATAACGTACCCGTTTTATATTATAAATCGATCAAACTAAACACCGAAAGATGTTATGTTTTTATTTACAGCGCGAAAAGCATAGATCAAATGTTTTTATTTAACTTCTTATTTTCACTGAAGCAAAGAATCTCATTCTATACATTCACAGTTTGAACTAGGTACGACAATTGGCCTAGACCTCGCTTTTATAACATACCCTTTTTATATTATAAATCGATACAGGACATCAAACTTAGCAACTTTGCCTATGGAATGCCTATCTAAAATATTGTTATATTTGATAATGAAAAATATCATATACCTAGTTCAAACTGAGAAAGTATAGAATGAGATTCCTTGCTTCAGTGAAAATAAGAAATAAAATAAAAAAAAACATTTGATCTATGCTTTTCGCTCTGTAAATAAAAACATAACTTCTTTCGATATTTTCCAGTTTTTTCCAATTGGCCTAGACTTCGCTTTTATAACGTACCCGTTTTATATTATAAATCGATCAAACTAAACACCGAAAGATGTTATGTTTTTATTTACAGCGCAAAAAGCATAGATCAAATGTTTTTATTTAACTTCTTATTTTCACTGAAGCAAAGAATCTCATTCTATACATTCACAGTTTGAACTAGGTACGACAATTATTAATTATCATATTTTTTTTGAAAATTACAATATTTTAGATAGGCATTGCATGGGCAAAGTTTTTTAGTATGATGTCCTTTATCGATTTATAATATAAAAAGGGTATGTTATAAAAGCGAGGTCTAGGCCAATTATTAATTATCATTTTTTTTGAAAATTACAATATTTTAGATAGGCATTGCATGGGCAAAGTTTTTTAGTATGATGTCCTTTATCGATTTATAATATAAAAAGGGTATGTTATAAAAGCGAGGTCTAGGCCAATTATAAGTTGGTACACAGCAGGGTGTACTGGCCAGTATATCTTTGCTGTTCCCACAAGTTGTTCCATTTTAAATCTATCTCTTTGGAACCTTTTACCTTAATGGCTGCACAACTAAATATAATTTTTACATACATACTTATTTATAATCACAGCTCTAAATCCCTAAAAAGGTAGTTCTTCAGAATTTAATGTAATTATCATAATAATCTATACTATAATAAGACTGTAACGAGGTCAAAACTGTACATTGAAGAAAAAAAAATAAAAACCGGTGGTATATGTTTTATTTTCGATACTGAAGCCAAATTTGCTATTTCTGAAAAAAAAAATCTGTCTGTCTGTCTGTCTGTATGTCCGTTCATCACGTTAATTCTACCTAACCGATCTTGATCAAATTTGGCATGAATGTAGGTTATACACCTGGCCAACATATAGGATATAATTTATCCCGGATTTCGCAGGGGTTCCCACAGGAGCATAAAAAAACATAACTTTTATGTGGTTCCCCATATTTACACGATTAATTTTTTCATCGACCGACTTTATCGGACTCTTCATTAATAGTCTTTTTGGTAAAAATAAGGGTTTCATCCATTTTCATCAAAATAATTGTCCATTCAATAGTATGACTACTAGATATATAGGATATCACAAATTTGACACTTATACATATGTCTGCGTGGCGTAGCGTTATACCGTTTGGTGAATACTTAGTACGAAAGACCCAGGTTCGAATCCCGGGTGATCAATGTCTTTTTGCGAATTTTTTTTGCTTTTGTGTTAGGTTAGAATAATAGGATGCACTCATCCTTCTTTTTCATATTCAACTATGCGAATATGTATGAATAAAGATAATTGAAAGCATATTGTATAAATTTTGCGTATTCATTTGGTAGGTTTGAGAATATGTTTATAACTTTTGTTTATTTAACTAATTTTAACTTATTTTTTTTGTGTGTGTGTGTGTGTAACTAATATTCTCATAGATATATATTACTTTACTTACGCATAAATTAATATTTTGTTTAAGCCTCAGAATGCATAGTTTGTAAATAATAGTAAATATCTCAATTTGAATTCAGTACCGCCATATATTGGCCGATGATTGCAATCTCTCTCACATCATCAACTTATTGCTCCCCATATTTACACGATTAATTTTTTCATCGACCGACTTTATCAGTATCACTCTTCATTAATAGTGTTTTTGAAAAAAATAAGGGTTTTATCCATTTTCATCAAAATAAATGTACATTTAATGAATTGCTGTGTAGTGTCGGCTTAGAATAACACTACCCCATTTCTTCCGGTGGGTGTACGCAAGAGGCGACTAACGGCATTGGGGCTTTTAAGGGATTTTTGGGCGATGTGGTTGGAGACCCATCACGAACAACCTTTATTTCACTATCTTTTCTCGACGCAACTTCCAAAAATGGCTGAGGAACTTCAAGTTCCTTAGCTCTGGCTACCCCTTCTAGGGATTTATAGCCGTGAGTATATGTATGTATGTATTTAATTATTTGTCAATAGTATGGCTACTAAATTTATACCATATCACAAATTTGACATCATTACTAATGTTTATGTGGCGTAGCTGTATACCGAATGGTTAAAACTAAACTAACTGATGACCCAGGTTCGTATCCCGGGTAACTAAAGTCTTTTTGAGACGTTTTTGCTTTTGTGTTAGGTTAGAATAATAGGATGCACTAATCCTTCTTTTTCACATTCAACTATGCGAATATGTATGAATAAAGAAAATTGAAAGTATATTTAATGAATTTTGCGTATTTATTTGGTAGGTTTGAGAATATGTTTATAGCTTTTGTTTTTTTAACTATTTTTAACTAATATTCTCATAGATATATTATGTTTTACTTGCGCATAAATTAATATTCTGTCTCTTATCCTCAGAATGCATAGTTTCTAAATAATAGTAAATATCTCAATGTTAATTCAGTAACGCCATCTGTTGCCCGATATTTGCAATCTCTCACACATCACCAACAGTCATTGTAGGGGGCAGCACCGGGTCACCAAACTGCTATTCACACTAACTCAAGATATTTTCATTTTTGAACATAGAAACTTGGTTACAAAATGGTTTGTTTCATGTTTCTTATGAACAATTAAAGAGGTTTTTTGGAACTCATCCCCTAAGGGCCTGTCCACATCACCACGGCACGACGTCGTCACCGTAGAACGGTGCCCGTCGCGTTGCCGTGTCGTGCACTCGCACGGTGTGGCAACGTCGCCGTGGAACGGTGCATCAGACGATGTCGTAATCCGGTGACGCGGGTATGATATGATGCGCTCCAAGGATACTCTACTACACTACGGATGGGCCCTGTGGTACTATATCTAAATAACGTTATGCAAATAATAATCATATCGCAACAGAAATATTCCATATGCCGTTTTCTCTTTCTAACCTTCCGAGTTTAATCTTTTGAAAAAGAGAACAATACATGTTTACTTCTTGTTGTTTATGGCAAAATTTCGTCAACACGTTACGACTATGATAGCGCGTACCCAGATCGGCCATCTTAATTGCCATTTGATCTGTGAAGTTGCTTTGTAAACAAAAGTGTTGATTGGGTTTATTGTGTTTTGGACATTAATTAATCAAGTTTTCGACCATAAAATTACATGGGTAATATAAATGCACAATGCCCTGTTGCTCTGTTAAAGATTGTGGTGCCCGTAATAGCGAAAATCAGCCTCAATTAACTGTGCACAAGTAAGTAATTATTTTCTTTGTTTTCACTTCGGTCAAAAGTATTTTTTGGTGTATTTCTTGCTTCCTCGATGTGATCAGAGGAAACTTCATGATCATTGTAATATTTTCGCCATAAAAGGCTTAGTTTCACAAACTATATAGAGATTACTACGTAATCAGACTAACCACTGCCCTAGCTATCGACAAGACTTTAGTCTTTGACGTGTACTGTACACCTTTGCTTTTGGCATGTTTTGTTTTTATTTTAACGAAAGAATGACTAAATGGCTCTCCAATGCGTTATAGTGGTAAGTTATGCCAGCTGCGAACTAGAGGGACCACACAGGCCCTTGGGGGAAAAAAAAGTGCTTCTTTTTTACATAAATTCATATACTCACGGCCATAAATCCCAAAAAGTGGTAGCTAGAGCTTACATTTTAGATTTACATCCAAAATAGTTTTAAACTTTTGAAAAAATTGTTTTCAGTCCAGTAGTTGAGGTGTTAAGATGGAATGTAGTCGCAACATACATTACATTAAATTATACGTTCTTGCTTTGCAGTCAGAAGATACATACATATAAAGAAAGGAAATGTGCACTCATCATAAAATAAATAGAACATAATGATAAATATAAGTAGCGTCGAAGAGTGTACCGGACTATTTTTAGTGCCACAGGTTCTTACACATCCAACATTTTTATGCATACGAAAAAGATCACCATCCTTGAGTTAGTTTTGGTTTATATTTAAACATCTAGGATTTATGACTCACTCAACACTATAGGCTGCATAGTTTATATCTTACCCTAAAATGAAACAAGGATACAAACAAATAATACTGTCAGTATCAAACCACCCCATATCTACCCTAAGGTCAAGAACAAACTAGAGGAGTCATAAGGCCGTGCTTAGTTTTCATGATTTCTTCCAAAATTATTTCCTCTCATTGATTACCTAGTGATGTGAAACACTGATCATTTAGTATTATCGATGTTTAAGTACTATCGGATTTGGTTTAAGTTGTTTGGTTGGTTAACATATTAAAAATCTAAATGCCTTCCAAAATGTAGGAAACATTATTTTTATAGTTTACACTTTTCTTCACACTTGTTACTTTGAGGTGGTTATTGATTACTAAAATTAAATAATTTCAGGTTTCCTACAAGTGAAGCACGGAGAAGAAAGTGACTTGATGGTATTGGCTTTGAAAACATCAACTATCGGCATAAAAATTGGCATTGCATTTTTAAAAAATGGTATGGTTTATCATAAAAAAATCACGAATGAAAAGGATTCATTCAGAACGTGTTATAACAAATTGACGTTGTTTAAAAATGAATAAATGTGACATTTTCAATTTAAATACGTTGTTTTTTTAATATTTATATGTACGATCTTGCAATATAAGTCAAGCACAGCATCAATAATTTGTTGTACGTGTACGACAATTGTGTAGTGTCGGCTAAGAATAGCACTACCCCATTTCTTCCGGTGGGTGTACGTAAGAGGCGACTAACAGACTTTTAACGGCGTTATAAGGGAATTTTGGGCGATGCGGTTGGACACCCATCACCAACAACCTTTATTTTACCAACTTTTCCCCACTCAACTTCCCAAAGGTGGCTGAGGAATTTGTCATTCCTTAGCTCTGGCTACCCTATCTAGGGATTTATAGCCGTTAGTAAGTATATGTAATGTGTACGACAACCGATTTAAAGTCGTCCTTGAGCATATGGCACCCATTATTAATCTCACTGAACCACTGATCGATGCACTGCAAGTTAAAAAACTTACCCCACGCCGAAAATCATAATAAATTATCGCTCGAAATTGTTCATGAGTTAAATCCATGGTGATGTGTGATCCATGGTGGCGAAACGTAGGTTTAAAACTGGTGTTAAAATATCTAGATCTAAATTAAAAGTATGTGCCCACTGTTGTTATAAATTATTTCTACATAAACATGTTGGCAAATTTATCGATATTTTTTCTATTCTGATTCTTTCATGATACAACCCTAGGTCAGCCATTTTAAGTGCCAATAGGCCACGCCCCCTGCTACGCTCCGAGAGTGTTTAGGGCCGATCCCTAGTGTAGAGAATCCTTGGATGCGCTCGATCAGTTGGTGTGTTATTGTCTTAGCGATTAGTTGCACGTGAATAAAATATGTCGGAAAACATAGATAATGATATTAATGATTTATTGATTTCACTTATACAAGGCACGGCAACGTGTAACTTTACGACGTCGTGACGTACATTTTTACGTTACGGCAACGTAATTTCCCACGTCACGGCAACGCGCCGCATCACGGCACCGCAACGTTCCACGTTGACGACGTCGTGCCATGGTGATGTGGACAGGCCCTAAGAGATTGAAATATATTATACAGATTTTTGATCTATAAATACAATGTTCCTAGAAATTTGATTCTTGATACGATTGACTGATAACAACTACAAAAAGGAATGTATGAAATTCATCCATCAATCAATCATGAGAATATTCCAACGGCTATAAATACCAAAAAAGGGTAGCCACAGCTCCAGAGATAGTAATTCTTTATCCACTTTTGGAAGTTGAATGGGGTCCGTCCAACCGTCCAACTGCATCGCCCAATAATCACTTAAAAAGTCTCAATGTTCTTTATATCTATTACAACGCCCACGGGAATATAAATACAAAAAAACAGAAGTTAGTGTAGTTAGATAGTGTTTTGGTATTTTGGATGTAAACTGGATGCAAAGAATGTAGTCCACGCGGACGTAGTCGCGGGCAAAAGGCTAGTCTATACTTATAATAAATCTGTAGAGAGGTCAATTCTGTACATGAAATATATTTTCAAAATAACTATCAGGTTGTGATTAGGGATCGATACTGATGCCAAAAATGCAATCAGTAAAATTTTTGTCTGTCTGTCTGTTGGTTTGTATGTTCCTTATGGAAACGAAAACTACTCGACAGATTTTAACGAAACTTGGTACAATTATTTTTCATACTCCTGGGCAGGTTTTTGTATACTTTCCAACCGAGTAGTAAAGGGGAATTTTGGGAAATTTTGGGAAAACGGGAGAGTTACTCCATTTTTTAAGCTTCCGTCGCGTGTGCAGCCTTAATCGTTAAACTTACATAGAAATCATGTATGACGGAAATATTCTTCATAAAAATATCTAAAAAAAAATCCTCAACAGTTTATGTCTATCTTTTACGGCTGACTCACAATAACACGTGTATTTCCTGATAGCTTAGCAGTTCGTAACATTCTGATTGTATTTGTTTACTCTTACGTTTTATAAACCTCTCACTCATCCCTAATTTAAAAAAGGTAACATTATTACCTATTCAATAAAAAAAGAATCATAGAAATCGGTAGAGAAACACCGAAATTATACATAAAATAAGCCATCGCGCCCGTGAAAACCAAATCTTTACTAATTTACATATAATTTAGATGGCGCCAGTAGTTGCATCCTACATCACGTAATGATTTATTGTTTAGTATAAGTACTTCATAGCGTTTTATTCCAAAACTAGTGGATCGTCCCAGCTTCGCACGGGAAGGGTTGTTTTTTTAAATATCTGAGGTTTCTTTCTTCAGTCACTGCTCAAGCATTGTGAAATTCAGCGCAATGTTTTCAATTTATTAAATTTATAGCACTCCCTAAACAGTGTAGTTTGGTGATTTTGAATGCGCTTTAATGAACGGTTCAGTTTTTCCATTTAATAGTAAATTTTGGAATAAAACGCTATGAAGTATTTATAACAATCTAAAAAATAAATCATTACGTGTTGTAGGATGCAACTACTGGCGCCATCTAGTATTTTATAAGTAAATTAGTAACGATTCGGTTTTGGTCACGGACGCGATGGCTTATTTTATGTATAATTTCGGTGTTTCTCTACCGATTTCTACGATTCTTTTTTTATTGAATAGGTAATAATGTTACCTTATTTTAATTAGGGATGAGTGAGAGGTTTACAAACGTAAGAGTAAACAAATACAATCAGAATGTTCCGAACTGCTAAGCTATCAGGAATTACACGTGTTATTGTGAGTCAACCGTAAAAGATAGACATAAACTGTTGAGGATTTTTTTTAGATAATTTTATGAAGAATATTTCCGTGATACATGATTTCTATGTAAGTTTAACCATTAAGGCTGCACACGCGACGGAAGCTTAAAAAATGGAGTAACTTCTCCCGTTTTCCCAAAATTCCCCTTTACTACTCTGCTGGAAAGTATACAAAAACCTGCCCCAAGGAGTATGGAGAATAATTGTACCAAGTTAAAATCCGTCGAGTAGTTTTTGTTTCCATAAGGAACATACAAACCGACAGACAGACAGACAGACAGACAGACAAAAATTTTACTGATTGCATTTTTGGCATCAGTATCGATCCCTAATCACCACCTGATAGTTATTTTGAAAATATATTTCATGTACAGAATTGACCTCTCTACAGATTTATTATAAGTATAGATTTGCTATTAAACGGAAATACTGAACCGTTCATTAAAGCGCATTCAAAATCACCAAACTACACTGTTTAGGGATTGCTATAAATTTAATAAATTGAAAACATTGCGCTGAATTTCACAATGCTTGAGCAGTGACTGAAGAAAGAAACCTCAGATATTTAAAAAAACAACGCTACCCTTGCGAAGCTGGGACGATCCACTAGTACATAATAAATTGGATAAACTAATAGATATGACTAATCTTAATAACTATGGAATGATGACCAAAATTTTACAATGGTTACGAGATAAATATTATGAATGTATAGAAAATATTAGGGTCACTCCACATCGAGAACGATAAATAGGCTAACTTATCTTTTCTACTAACCCCTATTAAAATTTATTTCTATCTTGCTCATACGCAACGAATATTCGTATTTAGACATTTCTGATATATGCGAATATTCATGGTGATATTCGACAAATCCAACGATACCGCCAATATTAATATTATCTTTACATTTAAAAATGACAAAATTCGAAGATTCGTTGCTTGCGAGGGAGATAGAAATAAATGTAAATATGGGTAGAAGAGAAACGCATGCTAATTTTATCGTTCTCGGCGTGAAGAGTAGACCTACCAAGGGCAAGCACGAGCCGTGTTTAAAATAGTTATCGCGTGGGATAAAGTAGCCATCTCTTACGCACTTACTTATTAACGTATACTGCCATCTCATCCTAACCGTTATCGTGTCGATAAAATAGCGCTCGTGCTTGCTAGTTTAAGCAACCGTGACTCATTATAGAAAAAGATAATAGCTAAGCTACTGTATGTATGTTATGAAATTTGCTTGTACAGATCATAGTTTTACATTGTATATGTCATTCTATTTAATTATAGATGTAAGCTTTTGTTGTAAATTTTGGCTGAATAAACTTATTATTAATTAAATTATTATTAACTCAGTGACTTTTGTAGAGTGGAGAAAAGATAATAAAATTATGGTTCTTGGTGATGGGTCTCCACTCGCATCGCCTAATCACTTTAAATATCCCAATAAATACCTTAGTTACCCTTTACGAACACCCATAGGAAGAAATGGGATAGTGCTATTCCAACCCGACATTACACAGTTTCAAATTAAACAAAAATAAATGTTTGTGTCGGCTTAGAAAAGCACTAGCCCATTTCTTCCCGTGGGTTCTCGTAAGGAGACCCATCACAGACAATCCTTATTTTATCATCTTTTCCCCACTTAACTTGTGGCTGTGGAAGTTCTAGCTCTACTGCAGTAGCTACCCCTTTTGGAATTTATAGCCGTGAGTATAAGTATAGATTTCACAAACTGAAAGAAAAAACAAACTATAACTAATAACTTACTGCGATAATAATAGCGAAGAGCTTCATGTTGTCTCTGTTTTAGATGCAATGTTATTGCAATGACGAGAAATGTGGAATAGTAAATGCATATTTCTGGCTTTTCTTATATATACGAGCACACACAAAGTTTATTTAATTTACTTAATAATATAACACTTGCGTCCGTATTGGTTTTAAAATGTTTATCTATATCTATTAGTGTAAGATCCCGCTGCTGAATCTCTACGTTCATAACGTACAAAGTCAAACACACATTTTAACATAAGTTTATGAATAGGAGAATACACTGACAAGACGCAGCCAGGCAAAAGTGGCCGCAAGTAATTTTAATTTAATTAATGTTTATTATTTTTTGGGGACAAATTTCGTTCACTTGTTTTCGAAATGTAATAACATCCCCATCATAGCAGTGTATATAAAGAATATAAAAATCCATAGGTGCCGTTGCAAATTCGGCCGCAACTACCTCGCAGCCAGGTGTTTTATACGTTCATAAGTTACACGCATATTTCTTATATGAAATCAAAGCTATTTTTTTTTTCCTAAAATGATAATACATAGCTGCCTGTGAAAAATCGGCCGCAAATTAGGGTTGCCATCTGTTAAACACGGGATATATCCAAATATATTTCACAAACTGTGCTATTGTTTCTATTTATATTTTATGACTTATATAATAACTAAAGTCGTTTGCAATAGAATCCAACAATCATGTAAACAAACCAAATTGTTACGATTACTCCGTAATCACATACATTTGACGATCAATTAGTCGGAATCGAATCAATAGTCGGATTTCAACGAACGCACCATTGTTTTCACATTATCTTCAACACGATTTAACTTGTATTTATAAGTAACGTAACATTTGTTAAAAACATTTGCAATTGCAACGTAAAAATTTCGAAGTATTTGACAAGCTGTCATCCTAGTTTTTACTCATCAAACTCTATAAGTCATTGAAAAGTTAGTGTTGTTAGTAATCTGAAGTTGTCTTTTATTTTTAATTTAATAAACTATTTTAATTTAAAATTATTCGAATACAATAATTATTTTTTTCCAAGAGCTTAATATAGTTAACCAAAACGGATTGTATCCTAAGCCATAAAAATAATGGTTAGTTTTTAAAGATTGACAGGTGGCCATTATGTTAGAATTGTCATTCACAGTCATTCACTGTTCTGTGGGTTCGCTGTGCCTTAGTGTTTTCTGTTTCCGATTTCTACGACTTTGAATTCTCATTTTGGACTTTTGTTTTGCTTTACGATCTGGCTAGACATTTTAGACACGGCAAGCGATGACACAGTGGTTCCATTTATAATTACGGTCACCGGCGACACTTCTGATAGTGATGATAACGAAGACGAAGATTTAAATTTGTTTAATAAACACTTTTATATATAAAATCAGTTTTATTTTATAGACTATGGCTTATATATTGAATCTATTGAGTTAATTTTATTTTAGTAACTATCCAACTACGGGCCATAGTCTATGACTTAAAATTAAAATAATTAGAAAAAATAATTTAATTATAATTAAATTAGAACACTATGACATCACTATGGGCATAAACAATACGCTGTCAATGTCAGTCCGCCATATTTGTATACATGATTGTTGGATTCTATTGCAAACGATTTAATATTTATATTTTTTAAATACTTACTTACCTATACTCACGCCCATTATTCCCATTGGGATAGGCAGAGACTATCGATCGCCACTTAGTACCATCTTGAAAAACTTCTCTTGCTTCCCTTACATTAATTATTCTATAGCCTGTATGAGATGCTCTTTTATTCTTCTCACTTCGGACCCTCGCCTTTATAAGAATGTTTTCTATCTGATCTAGATACGTTTTACGAGGCCGTTCTCTACTACCCATCCACATTGGCTCTTTATATCTCTTTCACTTCTTTTTTTTCATCCATCATCTCTATGTGCCCAAACCACATTAACATTCCTTTTTCACTCTATCATACAACCTTACATTACATATATGTAATCAGAAGTACACTTCTGAGGGATCTCATTTCCACTGCATAAACTCTACTTTCATGTTTCTTCTGCCATGCCCAACATTCACTATCATACATCAACGTGGGAACCAGAACAGCATTATGCACAGCCATTCGAGCCTTTTATGACAACGACTGGCTCGACTTTTTTAAATATGCTGGTTTTTTTAACTAATATTTAGTGAGTAATTAAAAATTGTATGAACAAACTGTAATAAAAATAATATTTTTTCAAATGTGGTATGCGTATATATTTTCTTTCGTGAAAAATAAGACATAAACAAAATTTTGTTTTCATACATACACATTTTTCCTGTTCACTTAATCAATTTTTATTTTAAAATAAATATTTTATTATTTTTAGTGATTTTCCATTATATTAATGACGTAAAACTTATCTAGATCAGATAGAAAACATTTTTATAAAGGCGAGGGTCCGAAGTGAGAAGAATAAAAGAGCATCTCATACATGCTATAGAATAACTAATGTAAGGGAAGCAAGAGAAGTTTTTCAAGATGGTACTAAGTGGCGATCGATAGTCTCTGCCTACCCCAATGGGAATAATGGGCGTGAGTATAGGTAAGTAAGTAAGTATTTAAAAAATTAAATTTAGTTATTATATAAGTCATAAAATATAAATAGAAACAATAGCACAGTTTGTGAAATATATTTAGATATATCGCGTGTTTAACAGATGGCAACCCTAATTTGCGGCCGCTTTTTCACAGGCAGCTATGTATTATCATATTAGGAAAAAAAATATCTTTAATTTCATATAAGAAATATGCGTGAAACTTATGAACGTATAAAACACTCCAAAATGTAACCTACTTACACCTGGCTGCGAGGTAGTTGGCGCCGAATTTGCATCGGCACCTATGGATTTTTATATTCTTTATATCGACGGTTGAAAGGCAAAAATTACCAAACGACAATTTTGGCCATATTGAGTTATATATATCACTGAACTGGATTTTTTTTTCTGCGTCGATCTGTCCTACTCTCGTGTCTCTACGATGACTTTTTTTGTCGTTTGGTAATTTATTAATCCATTACTTTAATTAAATTTTCGGCGACCAAACGACAGCATGAACATTATATTTATAAAATTTGGCATAAAGAAATTTCTCGTTTATTTGATTTTTGATTTAGTATGTTTTACTTGTTTTGAATTTAAAGTGTCCATGGAGTTGGTAGGTTTTTCTTGAAATGGATTGAAAAAAAAAATTGACTAGGTAAATTCTACCTTTCACTAATACTAAGTGTCACTCCATTTCGATCATTTAACTTAATGGTAAAATATTATTAATTGGCGTAAAGTAAATTTCATGGTTTTATTCATCTAATAACTAAGTCGCGTAGTTATTTCTAAAAAACTTTGAAAATTATTTATAATGTCGTTTCGGAAGTTTTACCTGCAATTTAAATATAATTTTTTTGTCGTTTGGATATGTTTTAACGTAAATTGATTTAAATTAAAATGGCGTTTAGTTATCCCATAAAACGATGTCGCGGCGTTTACTTCTTACGCAAATTTGTCGCCAATGGTCGTTTGGTACATTATTTTGGCTCATTCCTCGACGAGGCGTCGCTTGGTACAGCCGCGGGCGCCATTTTTCCGCCGTTTGGATAGTCTAACCGGTAAGTATTTTTTTATAAATTGTATTGAACGCACACATTCTGATAGTACTAAATTGGTTATTATTTTTTGCCGTGTAGTGCCGGCTTAGAATGTCGCTACCCCTTTCTTCCCACGGGTGTCGTAAGAAGCGACTAAGGGTATCGGAGCTTTATATGTGATTATTGGGCGATGCGGTTGGAGACCCATCACTAAGAACCTTTATTTTTACCATATTTTCCCCACTCAACTTCCAAAAGTGGCTGAGGAATTTCTAATTCCTTAGCTCTGGCTACCCCTTCTAGGGAAATATATCCGTGAGTATATGTATGTTTATTATTACTGTCTATGACATAACTTTCTGTTCAAGTGGGAATGTAGTATGAAAGATAGAACGATTTAGAAACCTAGTTACCCACTAAGAATATTAGGTAGGTACTGTGATTAGGTAGGTACCTACCTAAGTGAGTATCTTTACCAGCTCATTGTACGATTTGCCGTATGCTGACGTTGTTAAATGTTATTCCTGTTCCCCGAAGAAATACATAAGTACCTAAATCACGAGTTTTTATAGGGTAGGTATATTCTGGTAATGTATTCGTGCATAGTCTTAATAAAGTTTATTTTTTAGAAACATGGATAGAAGAAAACGTGTATCAAATATAATTGATCAAGCACTTTTAATGCAGATATAATTTCTGGGCAGAAGATAGTGGTAAGACATCAGGTTAACTATACCAAAATTATTGTCCTAAATACCTATAGCATCTGAAATACTTATAACTTACATGTTTTAGGTCCTTTATCTTATCTAGTTCTAAAATACCTACTTATACATCATACCTATAACATACATACATAAACTACCTGCTGTACCATCCCACTACTGTCGAGCTGATTCTTCACGAGTTTATTTACCACAAGAGTTCAAAAATGCTTCCAACTTGTTGAACATTTATAAGAAATATTTTGAGGAAAAAGGTATAGACTATGTTAGCGAACGCGTTTTCCGCAATATAATTAATGAAAAGTTCAACAGTGGGTTCCATGTCCCCAAAAGGACAAATGTCTTAAATGTTCGTCTATCTTAAAAGTTCGAACAGTCTGCCTATAGTATAGTACAGATCCAGTCAAAATGCAAGAAAAGACTTTACACGAAATTGAAAAGAATGAAAGCTACAACCGATTTTACTCCCACAAAGCTATCAACAAAACAGACTCAACTCTTTGTGTAAGTTTTGACTTGAAAAAAGTACTAAATACGCCTCATGGAGAATCAATGCTGCTCTAATACTCACGTAAACTAGCTGTCTACAATTTATGCTTTTACGAGAATGGGACAAGGAAAGTATATTGCTATTACTGGGATGAGTCTCATGGTAAGCGAGGTGCCAATGAAATAGCCAGTATACTTTATAAATATATCATGACTGTGGATGCAAGAGAAAACATCAAAAATTTACTATTGTATTGTGATTGCTGTCCTGGGCAAAACAGGAATAAAGTTATTTTGGCTACTATTCACTTAACTTTGCAAGAATGTAAAAATTTAGAAACAATTCAAATTAACTATCTACTAACTGCACTTACATATACAGGGTGTCCAGTAAATAAACGTCCAACCGTTAACCACCAATAGAGGACCCTGTGAAGTGCCCGGAAATGCATTTTTTTTTATTATATTAAACCTGGTTTAGAAATAAGCCAGGTTTAAGTTGTCCTCCTCTTGCTAACCAATTCTCCTCTAAACCTCAATTTTTGCTAACCAAGCTGTTCTTTGCTTCATTAGGAGTCTAATAAAAAAAAATATGCCGATATCCCTATTTTTGCCCTCTTACCATAACAAAATAGCCCAAAGGAATTTAAAAAAAATAAAAAACAACTTAAACCTGGCTTATTTCTAAAATAAAAAAAAAATGCATTTCCGGGCACTTCACAGGGTCCTCTATTGGTGGTTAACGGTTGGACGTTTATTTACTGGACACACTGTATGCCCGTGGATAGTGTTCACGCTGTCATTGAGGGTAATATAAAGAAGACCATAGTTTATGGTCCATCGCAATGGTATACTGTTTTCGGAACTGCTAGGATTAACCCGTTTCCATACGAAGTGGAGAGACTTGAATTTGGAATTTCCATAGATGGGATATTGTAGCCGATAAATACTATAGGGGTAATCTAATGGGGAAAATCAGTAAAATTAGAATTGCTACATTTAAAAAACGTTCAACAGTCAAAGTAAAATATTCTATGAATAAATCTGCAAAGTCGAGTGAATTAGAAGTTCAATCTAAAACTAAAGTGCCCTTGCTACCTTGTTATAAATCACAGTTACCGATCTCTAAAATAAAATATGATGACCTATCCAAACTTTGCACGGATAATGTAATCCCTTCCTTGTTTAAACAGGAATTTGTAAATCTCCCACGTGCATCATCTGTTAAAGATACTCTGCCTGAAACAGATATAGAGGATAATGACGATGAGTCCTAATAAGTTACTAAAAGACTGATTTAATTATCTTTTTAATGGCATTTTCACGCTATTTTACAGATTTTTGAAATAACATAAACATAACATAAACATAAACGTTCACGCCGAATATCCCCGAAGGGGTTGGCAGAGGTACTAATACTTGTGAACATCACGTGACTTTGTCACCTGGTGTTCAGAGTACCCACGTTTTGCATGGACAGTGTACTCACGTGATAGGGGGCAGGCCTATCGCCGTTTTGTACGAATACACCGTTACATGACTAAGTACAACTCAGCCATGTGGGTTTCCTCACGATGTTTTCCCTCACCGTTAACAACCATGATAAATTAACCACACATATGTCTTTAGAAAAGACAAATTGGTGTAGGCCCGACCCAGGATTTGAACACTAGTCGTTTGCACGATAACCGAGTGTTCTACCCATTGGACTATCATGGTTTTTAGTAGATATAGGTACTATTTATTTTTTAAATAAATAGTACCTATATCTAAGAAGAGAAGTGATTTTATGAAACTGTATGGTCTGATTATTATAATTATAAGTGTTACACTAGTAGTTTTATAATTTACTTAACAGTCACAAATTATTCAGAGATTTTATATTTTTCTATGATTTATAATATTATAGGTAATTAATAATTGTACTTAAGTAGATATGATATGTGCACCTTAACTATTTTATGTTAAAGTGATTAATGTTAACCTGTCTCTAAGATAGGTAGTTATTGTTAATGCAAGTTATGTTCTGTTTTGTAACCCTCTTTGTTACTTCGCTATACTTTAAAGTTTAAGTAGGTAACCTCTAACAGTAATTTAAAGAAAATATTGTTTAATGAATATTGATTGTGATTATAACCAATGTACCTTATGTTATGTGATTATGATGCTAATTATTAGGAGGATACATTCCTTCAAGCTGATTTTTGACGCGTTGTGATTTAATAGCATGTGTTCTAATTTTTTTTTAATTAATAAGTCAATACGATATGTGTACCTTATAACTATTTTATGTTAAACTGTCTCTAAGATAAGTTGTCATTGTTAATGCAAGTTATGTTCTTTTTTGTTACACTTTGTTATTTCGTTGTACTTACTTATAAAATGTAAGTAGATAACCTATAACAGTTTTTTTGTTATAATAAACATTGATTGTGATTATAACCAAGTTACCTTATGATGCTAATTTTTGAGAGGATAGAGACCTTTATAGTTTATTTTTGATATGTTGTGATTTTATAACCTTTTTTTAATAAAGAAGTGATTATTACCACTTTCGTTTTATTATAAAACCTTGAATTAAACTCATTTACTCAAAAAATAATTAGGGTTATGAGTACAATTTATTGATAATTTAGATAACAACTCTGCTTTGTACATTTATTTTCTATGGGGCTACAGTTTTTTTTCGTGAATCTTGAAACTGTTTTACATAATACTTATATCTTTCTTCCCTACTACCACACATAAATATAAATCAAATAGTTACATCTTCCTGTATTTCCTTATTATATAATTCGTCGTTTGGTATTTTTTTCCAGGCAGTAAATTTATTTTTTTTCTTACCAAACGCCCCTATCTTTGGTACTAATGAAATAATTGAAGATTTTGTTTTAGTCGATTGTAGAGAATTTCAAGTCGAGTTAAATACAAAAAGATTAATTTAAGTACAAAGAATAGAACAGATGTTATGATTTTTTTTTGATAAAAAAAAACTTTAAACTGCTCTCCTGTAAAGTTGGTTAAGTGTCGTTTGGTAATTTTTGCCTTTCAACCGTCGATATACACTGCTATGATGGGGATGTTATTACATTTCGAAAACAAGTGAACGAAATTTGTCTCCAAAAAATAATAAACATTAATTAAATTAAAATTACTTGCGGCCACTTTTGCCTGGCTGCGTCTTGTCAGTGTATTCTCCTATTCATAAACTTATGTTAAAATGTGTGTTTGACTTTGTACGTTATGAACGTAGTGATTCAGCAGCGGGATCTTATACTAATACATTTTATAAATATTGCAGATGATAATTTACGACTGTATTGTTGTAAGTAATGAACTCTTTTTATGTATTTTCAGTTAAATATAGCCAAATTAATTATAAAAACTGGAATTCAAGCAATAACACACGACATCACTTTCCAACTACAAACTACAATAAGAGGAAGAAAATTAGTTTTAGCTCAACATGTGCAAGATGTGAGAGAAATTAAATCTGAAAATAATAATAAACAGATTCTGCCAAAGCGTTTTTTTACTGGTAATAAACATAATAAATCTATAAAAATTATGAAGTTAGGTGAATACTGTTGTTGATTATCTGTTAAAGTATATTGTTCTGTTCTATTATTGTGTTCTTAAATAAAAGAAAATTATCATATCAACAAATATGAAATATATCATCTGTATGGCAAACAAGTTTTAATAAAGTCTCAGCCGTTGCATTATCGACATGAATCCTAACCCAAGCGATACCGATGTAAGTAGCATCTGTCTCATCTCTTGAAAATTCCCTTTTATCACTTCGAAAAGGTGGCATAACAATTCCTATTTCTTTTCCACTTTCATTTAAATTTTCTTTATTTGTGGAAGTCCTTTGTCAGCCAAAACAATGTCTCCATTTTCTAAATACCTAATCAACTAATCCTGATTCAACTGTTATTTCAGCATAGCTTTTCCTTCCACCGGCCACTTTTGATATTAAGGAAATGAAGCCTCCGGGTGTAATACCTATGAGCACCTTTGCAGTAAATCCTTTCCTGTAGCACCACACACGATAATCAACTGTAGATGGTATTTCTACTTAAAACTCTGTACCATCAATAATGGCTCTAGTGTTACTGTAATTTGGATGAAAGCAAGCCGGCATTTGCAAGCAAGGTTGCTCGATGAGCGAAAGTCTTTACAATAGTATTACATCCCTGGTGCTTGGTTTTTTTGTCCAACTTGATAATCTTCCAATTGCTTGATATTTCAGTTTGAACTTCAGAGTCATATATATCTTTGCCACTATGTACATAAATATTGCAGATGAATGTTTTTCCTTCATTTCCGTCACGCGAAAATATATTAACTTGGCATTCTTTGTCAATTTTAGTACTATGAATATTTTTCATAATTTCAATAACACTTGATTAGCCGCCGAATGTTCCTTTTTTTGCCACAGTGCGCGCTGTGATCGATTCGAGTTTCCCCACCCCCTACTTTGCACCCAGCGAGCTCTTTCTATTCGATGAAACCAACGATAACTGCGGAGGTATCGTTGGATTCGTCGAATATCACCATGTATTCTCATATATCAGGAATGTCAAAATACGAATATTCGATCGTGTGAGCGAGACAGAAATAAATTTTAATATGGGTTAGAAGATATAAGTATGCCTATTATCGTTCTCGATGTGCAGAGTTGACCCTCAGCCCCCTATCTTTGATCCTATGTTCGGATGCACTGTCCTAGCAAAACGTAGCTACTCTGAATACCAAACACAAAACATACGGTCGAATTGAGAACACTCCTTTTTTTAATGTCGGTTAAATATTATGTCACATAATTTCGGAATTATTAAAACATAGAGAGGATGTATATTGGACCCCAACCAAATGATTGCATGTACTTGCGTTTTGAAATAAAAGAATTTTGAATTTTTGATTGACTTTAAAATGCTAGAATTTCATGAAGTTGCAAATTGCAAACTAGTCTCTACTGAATGACTATTTATTTACATGACTCATTTCATTGTATTATTTTTAAAACTCGAATTCCTTTTTAACCGACTTCAAAAAAAGGAGTGTTCTCAATTCGACCGTATATTGTTTTTTTATGTTTGTTCGCCGATTACTTCGCCATTTATGAACCGATTTTAATTATTATTTTTTTATTCGATAGAAAAAACTCCTGGATTGGTACCATGATGAGGATATCAGGGTCTGATGATGGGATCCTAGAGAAATCGAGGGGAACCCTCAAATTTTACAGGCAAATGTACCGCGTTCTACATATTTTCTGAACTTATATTGGCATTTGCTTCTGAAAATCATATTGTTATGCTGCTGAGCTGATGATGGAAGGTGTGGGTCCTTAATCACTTGGTATTAGGAAACAGTTCTTTCCACATTCTATATAGATTTATACTCCTCTTCGTAGCTTTTATGAAGAGAAGTACAGGTTCACTAAACATTTATTTTGTTATGTTATTGTTACCGAGAAAGTACCATGAGACCAGGATCTGATGATGGCATCCCAGGAAATCGAGGGGACTGTCAAAACTCACAATCATGTGACAGTGTATTTGTTCAAAGCGCCGATAGGCCTGCCCTGTATAACGTGAGAACACTGCCTAAGCAAATCGTGGGTACTCTGAACAACAGGTGACAATGTCACGTGATATTCAGAAGTATTACTACCTCTGCTAACCCCTTCAGGGATATTCGGCGTGAACGTTTGAGTCTTTCTTGCGATGTAGAATTGTAGACCATCGCCTTTCGAAGGATTTTAAGAACAATTTAAGGTTACATATGGTTGAGCCTATTTAATATCGTACTATAATAGAAATACCGGAAATACGAAGAATAATACAGTAACCGTCGCTTCCTCATCCGAGAGGCATCTTTGCCAGGTCTACCCATCTCTAAAACGTGTAAAATAAAACAATTTTTAACAAAAAGAAAACCGACTTTATAGTTTGAAAAACAACCGAAAATAAACAATCTAGTACTAAAAAGTACAAAATAAGTTTTTTAATTGAATAAGTTTGACTGGCACCGACTCAAAAATTAATTTAAGAGAATTTTAAGATTTAGGTAGGTTGAACTGACGCGGGTGAAATAAAGAAATTGCTAAGGTATTAATCACAGTACTCATATTCAATTAAAAAACTTATTTCGTACTTTTTAGTACTAGATTGTTTATTTTCGGTTGTTTTTCCAACTATAAAGTCGGTTTTCTTATTGTTAAAAATTATTAATTTTTAACAAAAATTATTAAGTTTTCCTGGTAGGTATTTTTTATTTTATAAATGTTGTGAAAACTATTCTCAAAGGTGAACTGGTGATGAAGGTGATAAAAGTCACCTGTATGCATCATCTCAAAAACAAATATCTACACAAGTGTTCTGTTAAAAATAACTAAATTGCGTTTTTGTGCGTTTGTATATAATGAAGACCAGCAAATTTTATTTCATATTCGATAACATATCATCACTACTTCAGCTTAAACAAGATGAAATTCTTCGCTTTCGTTATAGCAGTAAGCTATTTATATTGAATAAAGAATAAATAAAGGAAAGAAAAATTTCGACACAGGCGGGAATCGAACCCGCGACCTCGGGTATACGCCCCGACGCTTTCGATTCCCGCCTGTGTCGAAATTTTTCTTTCCTTTATTTATTCTTTATTTATTAGTAACTAGTTTTTTGCCCGCGACTTCGTCCGCGTGGACTACATTTTTTGCATCCGGCTTACATCCAAGATACCGAAACACTATCTCATATTCTGCCTTTGATATTTATTTTTCCGCGGGCGTTGTAAATTTTAAAATAAAAGGTCATTGAGGCTTTTATGGGATCGTTGGGCGATGCAGTTGGTAACTCGTCACTAACAACCTTTATTTAACTACCTTTTCCCCAAACTATTTCCAAAAGTGGATGGAATTTATGACCGTTAGTATATACTCATGAATGATTGATAGAAGAATTTCATAAATTCAATTGCACCAAGTTTTATGTTTCTAGATACAAAAATCTCTATATTAACTTTCATTTGCTATATCATGGGGTTGAGTTCTAAAAAATCCCTTTTAATTGTTCATAAGAATCATGAAAGTAAACCATTATGTACCATTTTTCTATGTTCAGAAATGAGAATATCTTTAGTAAGTACCCTGCCCCCTACACTGACCGTTGGTGATAGTGGGAGAGCTTGCGGCGATTGCGAGCGAATATGGCGATGGTTAGTGGTGGATCTCCATCCAAAATAATCGCTGAAGTGAAGACATAGTGCATGCTATTATTATATACTAGTGGATCGTCCCAGCTTCGCACGGGTAGCGTTGTTTTTTAAATATCTGAGGTTTCTTTCTTTAGTCACTGCTCAAGCATTGTGAAATTCAGCGCAATGTTTTCAATTTATTAAATTTATAGCACTCCCTAAACAGTGTAGTTTGGTGATTTTTAATGCGCTTTAATAAACGGTTCAGTATTTCCGGTTAATAGCAAATTTTGGAATAAAACGCTATGAAGTATTTATAACAATCTAAAAAATAAATCATTACGTGTTATAGGATGCAACTACTTGCGCCATCTAGTATGTTATATGTTTTGTATTAGTAACGATTCGGTTTTGGTCACGGGCGCGATGGCTTATTTTATGTATAATTTCGGTGTTTCTCTACCGATTTCTATGATTCTATTTTTATTGAATAGGTAATAATGTTACCTTTTTTAAATTAGGGATGAGTGAGAGGTTTACAAACGTAAAAGTAAACAAATATAATCAGAATGTTCCGAACTGCTAAGCTATCAGGAATTACACGTGTTATTGTGAGTCAACCGTAAAAGATAGACATAAACTGTTTAGGATTTTTTTTTTAAATAATTTTATGAAAAATATTTCCGTCATACATGATTTCTATGTAAGTTTAACCATTAAGGCTGCACACGCGACGGAAGCTTAAAAAATGTAGTAACTTCTCCCGTTTTCCCAAAATTTCCCAAAATTCCCGTTTACTACTCCGCTGGAAAGTATACAAAAACCTGCCCAGGAGTATGGAGAATAATTGTACCAAGTTTCGTTAAAATCCGTCGAGTAGTTTTTGTTTCCATAAGGAACATACAAACCGACAGACAGACAGACAGACAAAAATTTTACTGATTGCATTTTTGGCATCAGTATTGATCCCTAATCACCACCTGATAGTTATTTTGAAAATATATTTCATGACCAGAAATGACCTCTCTACAGATTTATTATAAGTATAGATAGATAATCCCCACATGAGGTTTTCATGAACAAAAAGATTTAAATTTATATTGAAGTTTTTTTATTTAGGTTTTTATATGTCTATATTTGCCGTCTAGTGCCGGGTAAGAATATCACAACCCCTTTCTACTCACGGGTGTCGTAAGAGGCGACTAGAACATGGGACTTTTTCAAGTGGTTTTTGGGAGATTCAGTTGGAGACATATCTTTATTTCTATACTATACTTTATTTCTACCATCTTGCCCATTATCGACTTCCAAATGTGGCTGAGGAGTTTCTAGCTCTAAAGCTCTGGCTACACCGTTTTGGGATTTATGGCCGTGAGTATATGTATGTATGTATTTTAGAATAAGTGTAATATAGGTGTACGTAAGAGGCGACTAACGGTATGGGGCTATTAAGGGATTTTTGGGCGATGCGGTTGGAGACCCATCACCAACAACCTTATTTTTACTATCTTTTCCCCACTCAAATCTCCAAAAGTGGCTGACGAATTTCTAATTCTTTAGCTCTGGCTACCCCTTCCTGGGATTTATAGCCGTGAGTATATGTATGTATGTATGTATTATAGAATGGGAGCTGATGGGAGCTGCAGATACACTACGCCAAAGTTATTATCACTAACATATTTCACCCTTGGATTTTGAAGGATATTGCAGGCTTGAATCATCTAACTATCCGAAAATAAAGATAATATTTTGCTTAAGAGGTCTTGTTAAACTTTTGGTTTCAGCTACTATCACGGAATATTTGTGTGATGAGCATAAATTATTGTTTCTTAGGTTTGGATGTTATTTACGAGTATATGTTTATTTTGCTGTGTAGTGTCGGCTTAGAATAGCACTACCCCATTTCTTCCGGTTGGTGTATGTAAAAGGCGACTAACGGACTTGGGGCTTTTTAAGGGATTTTTGGGCGATGCGGTTGGAGACCCATCACCAACAACCTTTATTTTTACACCACCTTTTCCTCACGCAACTTCCAAAAGTGGCTGAGGGATTTCTAATTCCTTAGCTCTGGCTACCCCTTCTAGGGATTTATAGCCGTGAGTATATGTATGTATGTATGTATGTTTATCGTATAATATTTACTATATGGTTGAGTTTGTATCTCATAAGACGAGTTTCAATAAAACGTAAACATAAAACTTATTACAAATTATCTTTATTGGCGATTGATACTCGCTGCCTACCCAGAAGGAACTGATGGAGTGAGTATATTTATGTATGTTTAGTTAAAAGTGATTACGTAAATATTACAAACAGTCTCCCTTTTTTATAAATTGGCATTGGTTGGGTATGCACCTCAGGACTGTAAATGTGTAAATTTTGTATATAGCATTCATATATTAATTTATTATCTTGTTTATTTTTATCTTCTAACATAGATTTTTAAGTCAATCTTTACTAACACTAGTTTGTATTATTTTTCATCGACTGTATTTGTCCGAATGGCTGTGCATGATGCTGTCCTCGTTCCTACGCTTATGTATGGCAGTGAATGTTGGGTGTGGCAGAAGAAGCATGAAAGTAGAGTGAATGCAGTAGAAATGAGATCCCTCAGAAAAGTGTGTAATGTAAGGTTTTGTGATCGTGTGAGGAATGATGTGATTCGTGAAAGGTGTGGTGTAAAAGATGATACTGTAAGAAAGATAGAAAAAGGAATGTTGAGATGGTTTAGGCACATAGAGAGGATAGATGACAGTAAATTGGTGAAAGAGATATAAAGAGCCAATGTGGAAGGTAATGTTAGTAGAGGACGACCTCGGAGGACACATTTGGATCAAATAGAAAATGTGCTCAAAAAGGCAGGTGTCCGCAGTATGAAGAATAAAAGAGCATGTATAAAAAGATTGATGGATGTGAATGAAGCTAGAGAGGTTTGCCAGGATCATACAAAGTGGCGATCGATAGTCTCTGCCTACCCCAATGGGAACTAACGGCGTGAGAA
>OY755198.1:1907838-1953626 GCA_963576735.1 Bedellia somnulentella
ACCGATTTTATTATAACGATACTAATATACTGCCGAATGGTAGAGCTAGTTCTGTTGTAAGTATTTGAACCAACATACATATTATCAACCGTGATAGCCCAGTGGGTAGAACACTCGGTTATCGTGCAAACGACTAGTGTTCAAATCCTGGGTCGGGCCTAAACCAATTTGTCTTTTCTAAAGACAATTGTGTGGTTAATTTATCATGGTTGTTAACGGTGAGGGAAAACATCGCACAGTGGTACCGCCGCCATACAAGGGCGGTCATAAATACCTTACTCTCTTAATTTGCATTTTTTTTTGGGTAAATCAATAAAATAACGTTTAAGATTGTATACTAATGATGTATTTAATTGTTAGAAGTAAATAAAGAAGTAAAAGTATACCACCACCACGATTTTTATACAATTCAAAGAAATAAAATAAATAGGTATAAATATATTAATTTATTTCTAATGAAAACTACGAAATATCTACTTTTTGGTATTAATAAAATTGTCAATTTACAATTTTTACCATAAAAAATACATTATAACTATTTCTATTTTAAACGTACAGCTAAGTATACATGCATATCTTACTAAACTGAAAAAAATACTACAGATAAATTGGAATATAAATCAAACTTTTAGTAGATGATTTCAACACTTCTTTAGACATAACACTCTTCTTCTGACGGGGGAGTTTTCGAAGGCCAGTAATAAATGGATCCAAACTGAGTAAAAGTCTATTTAGCAAATCCGAATTACTAACTTCTCTTGACATCTTGCGCGTGTGATCTCGTCTGAAGGACTTATAGAATTTATTGTTTGATTCAGCTGCCTCTTCAGATAACTCCCCGAACGATACTAAAACGTGTTGCGCTACCTGAGCCCCGTGAATGAGCACTTTGTGGACGGAAGCTGGAAGGTTCAACCACGGATATTCTTGAATCAAAAGATGCGCGGTTTCTAATTCATACTTCTCGAAAATTACTTAAAATATGTTTATGTTTCTGTGCAACTGTTCCGCCATGTTCCAATAGCCATACCTAAAATAAATGCATCCTTGTAAAGGTACATTTAATCGTATAACCTGGAAAGAAAAGTTGAAACTGTTGTATCGGGTTTTGAGAATTTGCTAATTTTGAGTCTACGCAGTAGTCTTTAAGAACTCGTAGAAGCTACATAGGCAGCTCTTGGCGGCTGATTTTTTTTGTATTCGAAAGAAGACACTTTAATCTTAAAATTGTACTATGTGAGAACCATTGACGATATCTGACATACTCTTAAAACTTTAGGAAAAGTCAAAATAATGTTAATTTTTAAACAAAATATTGTTGTACATTAGAAGGGACAAACATGTTCTAATATGACAGATAACGGTTTAAAATGTACCTGAATTGTAATACATACCTTGTTCTTGGAAATTCATATCCCATAAGTCACTCACAAACAATGCAATTCTGAGAATTCACTACCGCATAAACAATGTTCTAATGAGTCACTGATAACGGCGAGCATAAGGGTAAGATGCTTTCACTTTGAGGGTCAAAAGCAAATTGTTCTCAAATGAAAAGGGTGACATATTTATACTTTTTGGATAGCTTGTTTATCGGTTTATCGGTAAAAACAATAAAATGAATAGTATTTAATAGTCGACTTTACCGATTAATGGCCTATGGCGGTACCACTGTGCATCGTGAGGAAACCCACATGGCTGAGTTGTACTTAGTCATGTGACAGTGTATTCGTACAAAACGGCGATAGGCCTGCCCCCTATCACGTGAGTACACTGTCTATGCAAAACGTGGGTACTCTGAACACCAGGTGACAAAGTCACGTGATGTTCAGAAGTATAAGTACCTCTGCCAACCCCTTCGGGGATATTCGGCGTGAACGTTTATGTTTATGTTTTATGTTTTATACATATTATCACGGCTGTGAATCCCAAGAAGGGATGGCTGAGGCCCTAATGCTTCTGTACAACAATAATGTTACGTGGTGGTCAAAGTACCCACTTTTCGCTTGGACAATGTACTCACATGATAAAAGGCATGATTTAATGACATTTTTTTTTACAATTATAAACAAAATATTATCGAGCAAATGTCCACTAGGAACTCCTCCGAAACGACTGAACCAATTTAAATGAAATTTTGCATACACATGCGGTAGGTCTGAGAATAGGTTTTTAACTATTTTATTTACTCTTTTAAGTTGTAAGGGTTTCACACCCCTATCATTTTATATCTATTTTATCGACTACAAATTCTTTAGAAAACATTAACATGGCAAAACCACGTTATATATATAAATTTATATATATAGTAGTACAAGTAATTATATTATATTAGTTAAACCCCCGGGAATTGAACTAAAGCCCTCCGCATTGTGAGCCATACAGTTCACAACTAGTCGATGGAGGTAAATTTCCTCTTTTAATTTAAAAGTATTATCTTTCCAGGTAGTAAATCAGATGGGAGCTATTCTAACGAGTGTCAACATAGGATTAAGTTCGAAGTTGTATGGAGCACCCGGAGATAATTTACAGGTGAGGATTAAAAAAATGCTGTGTAGTGTCGGCTTAGAATAGCACTACCCCATTTCTTCCGGTGGGTGTACGTAAGAGGCGACTAACGGTATTGGGGCTTTTAAGGGATTTTTGGGCGATGCGGTTTGAGACCCATCACCAAAAACTTTTCTTTTTACCATCTTTTCCCCAATCAACTTCCAAAAGTGGCTGAGAAATTTCTAATTCCTTAGCTCTGGCTACCCCTTCTGGGGATTTATATCCGTGAGTATATGTATGTTTCATTAAAAAAAATGCGGATAATTTAGCATAAATATATGTCACACCCGAGAGGATATGACTAAACAGAAACACTGATAAAAGAAAATTCATACACACATACACTCAAGGCTATAAATATGAACAGCCAAAGCTTCAGAGCCAAAGTTTCCAACCGCGTCGCTCAAAAACCACTTAAAAAGCCCCATACCCTGAGTCGCCTCTTACGATCACCCATGGGAAGAAATGGGGTAGTGACATATTAAGCCGACACTACACGGGAACTATACATATACTACGTAGGCTATAAATGCCTTGAAGGGGTAGCCAGAGCTTTAAAATCAGAAAATGTTTCAGCCACTTTTTGAAGGAATGTTGGGAAAATATTGTAAAATAATTTTTTTGGTGATGGGTCTCCAACAGTATCACCCAAAAACCACTTAAAAAGCCCCGATACTCTTAGTCGCCTTTTATGCCCATGCGAATGGAATGGGGTAGTGCTATTCTAAGCCGATACTACACAGCAAACACACAAATTTGATACAAAGCGCCAATATTAATATTATTCTATACATTTCAAAACCCATTTCTACCCGTGGGTGATCGTAAGAGGCAACTAAGGGCATAAAGGCTTTTCAAGTGATTTTGGGCGATGTGGTTGGAGACCCGTCACCAAAAAAAATTATTATTTATTTTTCCCCACGCAACTTCCAAAAGTGGCTGAGGAATTTCTTATTCCTTAGCTCTGGCTACCCCTTCTAGGGATTTATAGCCGTGAGTATATGTATGTATGTATATGTATTTCAAAACCGTCGGTTTTCACGACACTCATAGAAAAAAATGCCTTAAAATACACTTTCTTTATTTTCAGATACATTTTGAAGTAACAAACTACAGAGATCAAGCAATTCCATTCAGGTTTGAGGCCGTTGGAGAACTAAGGTTTTTGAGGGGAATATCTCCTGACAGGTTAGTTATGTTATTTTAGCTGTGGATTGTCGGCTTATAATAGCACTACCCCATTTCTTCTCGTGGGTGTTCGTAAAAGGCGACTAAGGGTTTTAAGGCTTCTTTTATGTATATTTGAAAGATGTGGCTGGAGACTTATCACCGACATCTTTTATTTACTTTACAACAGCGGCAGAAATATCTAATACTGAAGCTCTGGCTACTCTCTTGTGGGTTTTATAGTCGTGAGTATATGTATGTATATTTATTTAATGTCTGTATTTATTTATTTTTTAATTGCATTTTCAGGCAAACCCTACTCTCCGGTCAAACTGCTACTGTGGTAGTCAGTGTTGGCATCACTACAACCGCCCAACCAGGGGCTCGTGACTTCATCACCTTCACTGCATACGGTAAGGAGATACATACATATACTCACGGCTATAAATCCCTAAAAGGGGTAGCCAGAGCTAAGGAATTAGAAATTCCTCAGCCACTTTTGGAAAGTTGAGAGGGGAAAAGATGGTAAAATAAAGGTTGTTGGTGATGGGTCTCCAACCGCATCGCCCAAAAATCCCTTAAAAGCCCCAATACCGTTAGTCGCCTCTTACGTACACCCACCGGAAGAAATAGGGTAGTGCTATTCTAAGCCGACACTACACAGCAATACTAAATAAGTGAGGAAATTATACTTTTGAATATCACATAAAACTTTTCTGACCAGCATAGTTAGAATGAGCATCCTTTTAACTAGATAACGCGTAGTATAAAACAGACATCTCTTTCGCACTTACTTAATATTGTATACTTTCATCTCATTCTAACCGATATCGTGACGATCAAGATAGATAGATAAAGTTTGTAATGTAAAAGACGATCACTTACGGCGGTACATTTTTTTTTCATTCTTTCAAATAGATAAATAAACATAAACATAACATAAACGTATACGCCAAATATCCCCGAAGGGGTTGGTAGAGGTACTAATATATCTGGTGTTCAGAGTACCCACGTTTTGTTTGGGTAGTGATAGGGGGCCTAGCGCCATTTTGTACGAATACACTGTCACATGACTAAGTACAACTCAGCCATGTGGGTTTTCTCACGATATGTTTAAATTCAAATAGATGTGTAAATAATTCCATGCTTCGGAGGGCACGTTAAGCCGTCAGTCCCGGCTACTACTACGGTAGTAGTCGTAAGTCTGCCAACCAGCAATTGGCCAGCGTGGTGGACTATGGCCAAATCGCCCTATATAGGGTAGGCTCGAGCCCCTTGGTGGGGACATATATAGGCTGTGAGAGTGAGAGAAGTGTAAATAAATAAAAACCCCCTAAAATTCCCAGGTTCATCGACCGGCCTAGAGCAAGTTTCGGTATCGACGTACGTATACGTGACCAATCCGGAGCAAGCTCTCCAGGACACGTGGTCTCCGACGCTGCGGCACGTGTTCCAGGGGAGCTGCGTCGGGAAGACCGGCGACGATTGCGCGACACATCCCTGGGCCGTCAGCGTGATGGCCAAGGATGGTATTGGAGGTGAGATATTGAGCAATTGAGAATGAGAGATGGGGGGAGAAGGGAGTTTTATTTAACAGTTTAGTGAGAGAAACAGACAGAGAGAGAGAAAGAGTAACAAGAGGGATATAAAAAATTGAGTTGAAATAACTATTTCGTCACATATGAAAATATTGGGAATGAAAAGCACGCTTTAATGAGGAGGCAGCTTCTAGTTTGGCATCTTTCACCGTATTCTCCAAGGTAATTCAACAAGATGGACGACAAAATGACATAGAAAAATAAATGACAAAAGCGAAATTCTGTAAAATAGTTAAACATACTATCAATTATCAGAACAATTAATTGTAATTCAGTAAAGTGTAGAACGAAATGGTTTCTTTTTTACGAAGTGTAACAAAATAACTAGAGAAAATATATAATATGTCTTCATATATTTAGTTTTTAATAAATAATATTTAGGGCTAACAATCTCTAGAAAGGGTAGCCAAACTTTCATAATAAGGAATTCCTCAGCCACTTTTGGCAGTTGAGTGGGGGAAAAGATGGGTCTCCAACCATATCTGTAAATTAAACTGCTGTGTAGTGTCGGCTTAGAATAGCACTACCCCATTTCTTCCTATGGGTTATAATATAGTAAAGGGCGACTAAGGGGTATCGGGGCTTCTTAAGTGATTTTTGGGAGATGCGGTTGGAGACCTTTTATCCAAAACATTTAACTTCCAAAAGAAGCTGAAGAATCTGATTCAGAAGCTCTGGCAACCCGTTTTAGGGATTTATAACCGTGAGTATATGTATGCTCCTATCTGTGCCTGAACAAGGTCCATAGTGATGTTGTGTTATTATAAATTTATAACCTTGAACAGCTATGGAATGCAATGAATCAATTTGAATTTGAATTATCCTATATAAATGTGAAAGTTGAGATGTTTGGATGTTTAGAAGAAAGAAAGAAAGAAAGAAAGAAAAACATTTATTCATTGCTAAGCTTGAGTAAACAATACATGAAACATAACAACAAAATAATATTAAGGTTGGTTTTACAACAAAAGAAAAAATAATAATAATAATATATAAGTTAACAAAAATAAATAATAATAAAAAAAAAAACTCAAAATAAAACATGAGTTATAACATAAGAAAAAAGCAAACATAAATAAAAACGAACCAAAATATATGATGACTTAATAAAATTATTAAGAACCTGTCACCTGTGTTTGTGTGTTTGACGCAAAAAGGCTCCTCAAGTACATAATGTATATAAATGAAATTTATTAGAATGCTAGATAATGACCCAAATTATAACATAGGATATTCTCTATCTCGGAAAAATGTGACCAATAAAATATTCACCCCTGATTGAACTAAGAGTACTGGAAAAAACGCCTTAAGCTTTGTCGTTTGCAAATTTCACAGTACGAAGTCTGTCGGGTCAGCTAGTGTACTAATAAATTCTAAATTCACAGGTCTACTAAAATTATCGTCGACTCCAGTAGGACTTATGTACAGCAGTAACTTCATAGCCGGAACTCGGGAAGAAGTAACCGCGGTATACAGGTATTTGGAAACAATATTTTTACATACATACATATAGTCACGGCTGATAATCCCAAGAGGGGTAGCCAGAGCTTCAGAATTAACAATTCTGTAGCTACTTTTGGAAGTTACTTGGAAAAAGATACATACATACATATACTCACGGCTATAAATCCCTAAAAGGGGTAGCCAGAGCTGAGAAATAATAAATTCCTCAGCCACTTTTGAAAGTTGAGTGGGGAAAAGATGGTAGTACAAAGGTTGTTGATGATGGGTCTCCAACCGCATCGCCCAAAAATCCCTTAAAAAGCCCTAAGTCTGTTAGTCGCCTCTTACGTACACCCACCGGAAGAAATGGGGTAGTGCTATTCTAAGCCGACACTACACAGCTAAGTTATACATGATGAAAAAGATACGTACTTACATAACTCACGGCCATGAATCCCAAAAAGGGGTAGCCAGAGCTTTAGAGCCAGAAACTCTTAAGCCACATTTGGATGTTAACCGGGGTGAAGATGTTTGGAATAAATTGTTGTTAGTGATGGGTCTCTGACCACATTGCCTAACAACCACCTCAAAAGCCTACCATCTGTCGCCCCATACGCTAGCTATCAACTTCCAAATTTGGCTGAAGAGTTTTTAACTCTGAACCTCTGACTACCCTTTATTGGGATTTATGACCGTGAGTAAATGTGTGTATGAAATTACTTTGTAAATTGTGTTTTTCTTTTTGAAATTTTAAGTTGGTAAGCAATAAAAGCCCTTTTTCCTTTCTTTTGATGGAAAAAATGATTTTAATATGTGTTTCCCAGAGCTACATGCTGCGCCCCAAGAGTATTAGTAACAGCTGTGGATGCCTTTGGAAATGCCAATAGCTATGCAATTGATATTTCAAGTAAGTTACAGTTTAAAAAGCTTATTTTATAGTGTATTTTATAATACTCATAAGTCTGACTATTGGTAGAACAATTTGTAACAAAGTGAAATAAAGTTGCTGTAATCAAGTTAGTCCCATTGTTAAAAACTCAAACTTAGATGTTCACGCCATATAACCACGAAGGGGTTGGCCGAGGCACCAATGCTTCAGAACATCACGTGATATTTGTCACCAGGTGAGAGTACCCACGTTCTGCTTGGACAATTCATGCAGCATTAGCCATGTGGGTTTCCTCACGATATTTTTCATCACAGTTAACCACTATGATAAAGTAACCACGCATAAGACTTTAGAAAAGACAAATTGGTGAAGACCCGACCCGGGATTTGAACCCTAATCGTCTGCACGATAAGCGTCGTTCTACCCACTGAGCTATCACGGTCACTTATCATTTTATATTACTTATATTATCACATTTCCTATTTTCCAGATTATTTCACACCAGCAGCAATAAGCGCTATAGTTCTGGGCGTACTTTTCGGAATAGCTCTAATCATTTTGATAGGAGTCTTAATATATTTCTGCGTCAAAAGACAAAGGGATGACGTAGACTTGCCATACTTACAAAGGACATTGAGGAGAGATTTAGGACCAAGAAAGGACGGTGATTTGGCTTCAGACAGACTCTAAAGGAAGAAGAGACTGAAGAAAAGACCTACTTTTAATTAAACCTGCAGTATTTGTGTCAAAATTTGGATACCTCTTAATGTTATTTTCTCAACAGATTGTTTGATTTTTTCAATGTTAAATAGACTCGTAGAATAGATTGCAAGGAACGCGCGTTCTGTTTTTGTCGCGAGATGGCAGTAGCAGACTAATAGGCTATGTGACTGTAATAAAAATATACATTTCTTTTATTACATTAGTCTTTATATTTCTTTTTTGGAGCAATATGTAATAATACAAGATAAAAATATTGGACTATTTCACTAAAATCCGTCTTCTAAAATAAGTATTTTTGATGCAACTGTCACGTGACTAAAAACGACCGTGATTGGCTATTTCTATAATGACGTAGATCTCGCATAAACAGACTGTGTATCGCTTCGCTCATTGGTGTTTAATGCGGAATTGACGTCATTTGTGCTGGAACCGCCATATTACTTAAAGTCGCGTTTTCGCGGCACATTTGAATATTGCATTTTCTTTTTCGATTTTCTAATAAAATAGCTTAAATGAAGACAGAAAAATATTTTTTTAGGGCTCCCTATAAACAAATTAACACCGTAAGATAGTTTTCAAAACTTAGTCAAATAGCCTATTGCAAATTATGTAAACTTATCTATCACAATCAGTAAGAAGTAAAAAAATATATCAGTTGGGTAACGTTTAAAACGATTATATACAGAAAAAGTTAAAAGAATTACAAGCATTTAAATAAATTAGTATATTATTATGAACTGGACTGCTAAGCGCGTCATCTGGAGGTTGTTTTGTAAAACTTTGACAGCGCTTTTCCCAATGTGTCTATATTTTCTTTATACTTTGATGTCAAAAGATATGGACATATAAACTTTGATCCGGTTATTTTAGTGGTTCTCTTTCGACTAACATTTTTGTACAATGTTCTTTGATTAGTGTAAATAAACGGCGGGCTGATTATGTATCTTTAGCAACCGCGATTGTGTCGCAAGTTGCAATATTGTCGCTGTCAAAATAGTCAGTTCGCATACAAATTTATGACATTGACAACGACAATCGTGCAACTTGCGACACAATCGTCACTCGCAAAAGATACATAATCAGGGGGCCGGTCTAGATTACAGATTATTAAAGTTTGTTCATTATAAAATGAGGCCTGTGACGGATGTTAGTAATTACATCTACAAAGTTTTGAATATCGCAATATTAAATAATATCGTTTAGATTAGATTAAAGATGTATTCGACGCGATTAAATCTTTTTGTTATCATATTTTTACTGTTTGATGCAAAACACTTACTCAAGCTCTTGATTTCCATTCGGTAAGGCAGAGAATATAGATCGCCACTTTGTACGATCCCGACAATTTTTTCCTCATATTGATTATTGTTCTCATAGTATGTATGTACTTATATTCTTTTTACATTAGGGTTCCACCTTAGTTAGAAAGCTTTGGTACAAATTAATAACAGTATAAAAATATCTTAATTCCCAAGGTATGGAATCCATAATAAGACCCATTTAAATAAACTTTGGTTATGTCAATGGAATGTTGAGATGGTTTGGGCACATACAGAGGATGGATGACAGTAAATTGGTGAAAGAGATATATAGAGCCAATGTGGAAGGTAATGTTAGTAGAGGACGACCTCGGAGGACACATTTGGATCAAATAGAAAATGTGCTCAAAAAGGCAGGTGTCCGCAGTATGAAGAATAAAAGAGCATGTATGAAAAGATTGATGGATGTAAACGAAGCTAGAGAGGTTTGTCAGGATCGTACGAAGTGGCGATCAATAGTCTCTGCCTACCCCAATGGGAACTAATGGCGTGAGTATATGTATGTATGTATGTTAAATAAACTTTGGTTATGTCAATCAGATAGCTGTCAAGGCCCATTGTATGGATGAGCTAACTAGTGTCAAATCAACTATTTAAATCAATTCTAAAAGACTTTGGCAATTTTTAAGTTGCATTCTTTAATTATTTGCTACTTGAAATAATTACATTCCATTGTTGTATAGTGCTGTACATAGGTGGCAATTTGAGTTTGGCAGTTGCTGGCACATGGTATTATAGTATATTATCCTTTTAATTACAAATACAACATATGCTCACGGCTATAAATCCCTAGAAGGGGTAGCCAGAGCTAAGAAACTAGAAATTTCTCAGCCACTTTTGGAAAGTTAAGTGCGAAAAAGATGGCAAAATAAAGGTTGTTGGTGATGGGTCTCTAACCGCATCACCCAAAAATCCCTTAAATGCCCCAATACCGTAAGTCGCCTCTTACGTTCACCCACCGGAAGAAATGGGGTAGTATTATTCTAAGCCGACACTACACAGCAAATATATCAGAAATAAATAAGTAACTTTAAAAAGTGGCTGAGCACTTTCTAAATCTGAAGCTCTGCCTACCCTTCATGGGATTTGCCGTGAGTACATGCATGTATGTTTAATTAGCAACAATCTTGTTGAGTTGCTACAGAGTCGTTAACAAGCGATGTGCCATCAGAAAAACTACTTAAGTTAATATCAAGTCACATTCATTTTCAAATAATCTTGAGCAAATTTGGCCCCCTGACCTGAGGTAAAATATGGTGACTGCTGAAATCATATTACCGCCATTATAGATGTAAGAATAACCTGTTATATGCATTTAGGTTTAAGTAATAAATACTTTTTAGATGTTGAATTGTCTTTTATTTAATATCTCAAATTTAGTGGGAATGATAATTTGGATGCATAGATAGTTTTCATGATATTGTTAAAAGGATAGAAAAAGGAATGCCAAGATGGTTAAATAGAGGATGGATTGTAGTTTTTTTATTGAGTGGGAATGATAATTTGGATGCATAGATAGGTTTCATGATATTGTTAAAAGGATAGAAAAAGGAATGCCAAGATGGTTAAATAGAGGATGGATTGTAGTTTTTTTATTGAGTGGGAATGATAATTTGGATGCATAGATAGGAATGCCAAGAGGACGGATTGTAGTTTTTTTTCTGTATTCAAAAGAATACAGTAAAAACAGTAAAAGAGTAAAAACTTTTTTATATTTTATTACTTATTGTCTGCATATTATTAGATTTTGTGCCTTTTATGCAGTGAATAAATGTCTTTCTTCTTCTTCTTCTAGCTAATTAGTGAAAGATATATATAATGTCAGCACAGGACCGGTCATTTTGGAGATCTTTACGGGAGGCCTAGGTACAGTAGTCAACGTCTATAGGCTGATGATGATGATATATAATGTGAATAGCAACATAAGTAAAGGATGCCCACGGAGGAAACAGTTTTAACAAAAGAAAATGTGTTTCAAAAGGCCAGCGTCTGGAGTGTGTAGAATGAAAGGGCATATGTATGAAAACATTTGTAAATGTGGAAAATGTTTGCCAAGATTATATAGAGTGGGGATCAATAGTGTCAGCCTAACCCAATGGGCACAAATGGTGTAAATATGTATGAATGTTTTTATTTTAATATCAAGTAGAAATATCCACTCACAGTTAAGTCAATTGAGGAATTTCAAAGCACACATACAAGAACTCTATAAAGTCATGGCTATAAATCCTGAGATGGGGTAGTCAGAGCTACAGAAACAGAAATTCTGGAGATATAATACAAGGCCGACTAAAATAAAAAAAATTATATATACGGTCGAATTGAGAACACTCCTTTTTTTGAAGTCGGTTAAAAAGAGTGAAATAAAGGATTAGTGATGGGTCCAGATGTATAACCCAACATTTATTTAAAGCCCAACACCTTAAGTCGCCTTTTACGACACTAACCGGAATAAATGGATAAGTTCTATTTTAAGCTTACACCACATAAAAGTCTGGAAGATTATAAAAATTTAAAGAATTTAATGAATTACAAAGAAATGTTTATAATGGTTAACCTGAATGGCCAAGGTAGGAATCCCAGGGGTAGAATTACAAAATCACATACATGAGAGGCTTTAGTGCTCCTCACCTGAGCTATCACAGTTTCATTCGTATCATAATACTAAACTTAGTTGATAGCAGAGAGAGATTAAGTGAGTGCACTGTCAAAGCATAATGGGGAGGTTTGTTATGTTGAGTAGTGTCTGTGATCTTCCTTTATACTTTTATAACAGTATACTTTTTTCCTAATAATGACATACATACATATACTCACAGCTATAAATCCCTAAAAGGGGTAGCCAGAGCTGTGGAATTAGAAATTCTTCAGCCACTTTTGGAAAGTTGCACAGGGAAGAGATGGTAAAATAAAGGTTGTTGGTGATGGGTCTCCAACCGCATCGCCCAAAAATCCCTTAATAGCCCCAATACCGTTAGTCGCCTCTTACATACACCCGTCGGAAGAAATGGGGTAGTGCTATTCTAAGCTGATACTACACAGCTATATCCTAATAATGAATCTGGTTAAATCGGGACATTATGTAAGTATATGTTTACTAAAAGACTTACATTTAGAAATAAACGCTTGGTATAGGAGACATATTTATGGAACTTGAAATCGGGTGTGAAACCATTATCAAATGGCGCGCTTCTATAACTTTGGTAGAGGAATGGCATAGTTATACTTCAGAATTTAGACACTTCAGTAGAATCCTTTGTATAAACTTTTAGCATAAACTTTTAGCACTGCAATTAATGAGGCACTAATACACTTAATATATTGTAAATTTACACCATGAAATACAGAAAACCGTCGGAGAAGGCCGAAATGGTTACAAACTGATAAACGCGCTCGGATTGTATTTCAACGCAATATTACGACAAGGTCATAATCATCAATGATTTCGCATCGACATATAAAAATAATTGAACTCACTCACCTGGATTTGGCTTCGGTGGCTCGGAATATTGTGAAACAGGAAGCAAAACAGTCCGATTAGTCAAATCCTCTATTGACAAACCAACAACGGAGGATGATAACAGCGGGTTTTTCACACTATTTCTATTGGGGGGGTCACCAAAACTTTTGTCTGTCATGATTAATGTAGTCTGCGACTGTTTCAAACGTGAATTTACACTTTTTCCCACATTTAAAGGACAAAATAGGAAATAATTTATCCAATGTTACGTGTCAAATACATTATTTTGACTTTTTACTTTATGATTTACATGACATTGACATGTGACATTCTTTAGTTGTTTCAATTTAACGTTTAGATTTTCGTCCGAAACTGTTTTATACGTAAATTGTACAGCCGTATGCTTCGCCGTATGACAATATTACAACATAATAAATTTAAAAACATATATGTATAAGTTAAAAGTTTACGTTAATACATAATCGACCAAATTGGCCTAGACCTCGCTTTTTTAACATACCCTTTTTATATTATAAATCGATAAAGGACATCAAACTTAACAACTTTGCCTATGGAATGCCTATCTAAAATGTTGTAATTTTCAAAATATAATAATAATTAAAAATTGTCGTACCTAGTTCAAACTGAGAATGTATATCATGAGATTCCTTGCTTCAGTGAAAATAAGAAATTAAAAAAAACATTTGATCTATGGTGTAAACAAAAACATAACTCTTTTCGGTATTTTCCAGTTCAATCGCTCGCTTTCCGATTTATTTTCATGATATTATTTTTCAACGACGATCAATACAACTGGAAAATACCGAAATAAGTTATATTTTTGTTTACAGAGCGAAAATCATAGATCAAATGTTTTTTTTTTAATTTCTTATTTTCACTGAAGCAAGGAATCTCATGCTATTCATTCTCAGTTTGAACTAGGTACGACAATTTTTTATTATTATTATTTTTTGAAAATTACAATATTTAAGATAGGCATTCCATGGGCAAAGTTGTTTAGTTTGATGTCCTTTATCGATTTATAATATAAAAAGGGTATGTTATAAAAGCGAGGTCTAGGCCAATTAAATGTATCCTTATATTAATAAAATATCTTGTTTTATCTCTTGGGACATAGGTACATTCATTTACACAAACTAGGCGCAGAGGTATAGTATACAGCTAGTATAGTATTATATTATCTGTGGTATACAGGCTCCAATTTCACCACGAGCACAATTTGTCAGTGACATATGTCGAGCTACAATTGTCAAGCAAATTGTGACATATTACAATTTTATGAAATACTAGCTGTTCCCCGCGACTTCGTCCGCGTCAATTTGTGTTTTTAAATAAGAAATAATATATCATAAAGTACTTCTGCGTAAATGATATATTTTTTTGTTTTCCTGTGGCAGAAGAACATACTGATTTTCCCCGCAACCCGATCTTGACAACGCGACGTATAGTTGGTCGTGTGAAAAAAAATCTTAGCTGTAAATATAAAAAAAACTACTACAAAATGAAAGTATATTGAATTCGTATTAGGTATTACACGATGAGATGTTGAGAGTGTATTTCGGATGTTTATATTTTTACACTTTGATGTATCATACATCGCAAAAACCAATAATTCACTGATTTCTACAGTTCCGTAAAGAGAAGAGATACCAAGAAAACAGTGAAAGCTAAGTTTAAGTATTTATACAAAAATGTAAAAGAAATCATACCACGATGTAAAATATATACAGTCGGCGCCATCTAGTGTAAATTCATGACCACAAAAAGAAATATATTTGTTTCAACAACGACTATACCTCCAAACATAGATAGTACACGAATTTAAATGATGATTTGTTAATCAATATTATATTACTTCCAATTATTCCTTATAAGGCTTAAACATAAGTTTCTGGCGCGGGTCACCTCGCTCGCCGGCCAGCGCAGCGTCTTGTCAAAATTAGGTTGATAAAAAAATGCAAAAAATTAGCAATAATGCATGAATTTCGACCAAATTTTATTACCATAAAAATGGTTCTAGTGAGTCAATCTTAAAAGCTAGACATACACTTTCGCAGACATTTTTTTAGATCGTTTAAGGAGGAATAATTATTCAATACATATTTTTTGAGTAACTTCAACCGTTTACGCAGCGCACACAACGGAAGCTTGCAAATATGAATATTTTTCCCCGTTTTTGCAACATCTTTCGCTGATTTTTGGCTCTTATTAGTTGTAGCGTAAAGATATATAGCCTAAAGCCTTCCTCAATAAATGGACTATTCAACAAAAAAAGAATTTTTCAATTTGATTGGGTAGTTCCTGATATCCTAGCGTTCAAACAAACAAACTCTTCAGCTTTATAATATTAGTATAGATTTTCTATAGAAATGCTTACAAACTTGACAGGCATTTTGCTACAATTGTATGTATTACAATATTGTGAAACAGTAATTATTATTTTAGTCGACATATTTGTAGAATCGTAGAATCTTGACATGAGATTGAGCACATGTCGGATTTGCGAAGGATTTGCGTGACAATGAGAGGTTTTCCTTTTTTTCTTTTTTTCTTCTTCCCTGTTCTCAGGATAGATGGCGCCAGACTTGCTATGTTTGTTACTGGTAGGAACGGAACGTCATACCGTTTTTCACACTTGGATGTAATGATATCGTAAAACGGAACGTACATAAAAACGTTCTGATTTGAAAGTCTAAATAAATATCAGTTTAAGCCAAGATAGCTAAGAAGTAAATAAACAAAGACGGTATTTATATTTAACATTCTTTTTGTTAATTTTACTCGCCAAAAAGTTACTCTATGGTGAGGTGACACATGTTTTTAAAGTTGACATTGGCGAAATTATTGTGGCAACACGATTGAGGCCACGAAGAAAAAATTTAAGTAAGTACAATAATCACTAGAAAACAATTACCCCGTGGTCCCGTGGGAGAGAGGAAGATGCTTAATCTGGGATGCAACGTGTGTCAGCACTTATGCTCCATCCCATCTGCCCTCGACCACCAGACAAGCAGGTGCTGCTGCAGAGTCGGCTTCAAGGCTTAAGCACGCGAAGTACGAGCCCCTTAAATCTAATTACTTGTTCGTGCCAGTGGCATTTGAGACATCTGGTGTGTGGGGTTCCGAGGCCATTACATTCATAAGGGACATTGGCAGGAGGCTCCGCGAAAATGGCCATGATGCTCGTGCTGGTGCTTTCCTGAGTCAAAGACTCTCGGTGGCAATCCAGCGTGGCAATGCGGCGAGCATCATGGGTGCTTTTGCGCATGAGTCTGTTAGTAGATAACTTATTTATTAAAGTTTGTTGTTTTACATATTTAGTTACCATTTAACGGTTAATAGTAGTTAGTTATTGTTGCGGATGCCCTATTTGAACTGGAACTGCTGAGGTATTAAATAAAACCAAAGTAGTTTGGACTTGATTGAACTTATTTATTAGAAATTGCTTTAAGCTTATATAATAGAATATAAAAACTTCGCTGCCGCGATGTACAAAATGTACAGCGCCATCTAGTGAAAAACTATGAAACTAGGGTCTTGAACATACCGCCCCCTTAGGACATTATTGACAGAATGTCCTAAAAAAGTAACATTATACAATTGTATAAACTTAGAATCACTTAGAACAAAAATAAACAATCTGACTTAAACAAAACACTATTCTCTATTTAACATACATACATACATACATATACTCACGCCATTAGTTCCCATTGGGGTAGGCAGAGACTATTGATCGCCACTTCGCACGATCCTGACAAACCTCTCTAGCTTCGTTTACATCCATCAATCTTTTCATACATGCTCTTTTATTCTTCATACTTCGGACGCCAGCCTTTTTGAGCACACTCTCAATTTGGTCCAAGTGTGTTCTCCGTGGTCGTCCTCTACTAACATTACCATCCACACTAGCTCTATAGATCCCTTTTACCAATTTTCTATCATCCATCCTCTCTATGTGCCCAAACCATCTCAACATTCCTTTTTCTATCTTTCTTACAATATCATCTTTCACACCACACTTTTCACGAATAACACTATTTCTCACTCGGTCACATAATCTAACATTACAAATTTTTCTGAGGGACCTCATCTCTACTGCATTCACTCTGCTCTCATGCTTCTTCTGCCACACCCAACATTCGCTTCCATACATAAGCGTAGGAACAAGAACAGCATCATGCACAGCCATTCGGGCCTTTTCAGACACCGATTGACAGGTCATTAGGCTATTCATTGCTCCATTTACCGCATTACCCTTTTTCACTCTTCTTTCAATATCTTCATCACATTTTCCATCCCTTGTAAACAAACTTCCCAGATATACAAACTCCTTCACCTGTTCCACATCCTTACCATCAATCGCAATCACGCATTTTGTCACATCTTCCTGTCTCTCAAAAACCATCGTTTTGGTCTTATCCACATTCACCCTCATTCCCTTTCTTACAAAAGACTCACATGCAATATTCATCATCTCTTGCAACTCTTCTGCCGACGATGCAAGTAGCACTTGATCGTCAGCATACAAGAGGCATTTAATGATGAAACCACTCATTCTTAGTCCATAATCACTTTCACGCAACTCTGTCAAACAGTCATCCATGAACAAATTGAAGAGCCACGGAGAAGCTACACATCCCTGTCGGACACCCCTAGAGATTCCGAACCAGTCAGTGTTTTCCCCGTTTACTCTTACACATGCACTAGAATCCTCATAGAGTGATACTAATGCACGTATAAGTTGACTCCCCAAACCGAACTTGGATAACACCTCCCATAAACACTTTCTTACCACCCTATCATACGCCTTCTCTAAATCAATGAAGGAGCAATACACCTTTTGGTTCTTAGCTAAGAACTTTTCGGTGATGCTCCTTAGAGAGAAGATTTGATCCATACATCCCATTCCTTTCCTAAATCCCGCTTGCACATCCCATATTTTCTCATCAGTTTCATTCATCACTCTTTCAATCAGTACCTTAGCATACAATTTACCAACAATGCTGAGTAAGCTGATGCCGCGGTAGTTTTTAGCCTCTTGGTGTGACCCCTTTCCTTTATATAGAGGCACAATCACCGCCTTGCACCAGTCTCGTGGAACTTTGCCACTCGACCAGCATTTTTGGAAAAGGAAGTACAACCAAGAAGCCACCAACCCTTTACCAGCCCTCAGCATTTCGATAGTAATCCTATCATACCCTGCCGCCTTCCCTAATTTCATACTTTTCATTGCTTTCATTATTTCTTCCATACTAATCTCGCTGTCACTAAATTCACCCATCTCCCCGTTCCAATCAACATTACTGTCGATTGGCGAAGAAATGGATGCATCCTCTTTCTCAAACAGTCCCTCAAAATAATTCTTCCATACCCGTTTCATGCTACTTTCATCCGTCGCCAATTCACCCTGTTCATCTCTTATTACACTCACTCTCGTGTTTTGGGAAACTCCCTTTTCTTTCCGGATATACTTCCAGAATAACTTTTGGTTATTCCGGAAATTATCAGAAAGTTTCCTCTCACACCACTCTTGCAAATCCCGCTTTTTCTTTTCTATTTTCTTCTTTACCTCATTCTTAACTCTCTTATATTCATCTTTACTTTTCTGCACTACATCGTCAGTTACACTCGCATCCATCCGTTTACTAGCTATAATCGCTAGTAAATCTAACCACGCTTTCTTCTTATCTCCAACCGCCTCTTTCACAACTTTATCCCACCAACTTGTTGGTGGTCTATTTGACCTTTTACACACTCCACATACTTCCGTCGCACATTCAACCATCGTCGATTTGAGCACATCCCATACTTCTTCTATTTCCATTTCATCCTTCATCTCCACGCAACTTAGTCTATCATCCAATTTCCTCAAGTATTCATCTCTGATATTTTCATCTTCTTGCAGTTTTTCTACTTTTATTCTCGCAAAATCCGTTGTTGACACTTTAGGCCTGTGACGCCAACGCGTGCACAGACCCCTTCATCGTGATATAACGAGAAAGTGATCTGTGCCAACGTTCGTGCCCCTATAGACCCTGGTGTCAACAACTTTTGCTCTCAGCCTTTCATCAACTATCACAAAATCAATCATACTTCTCTCGCTTCCCCTCTGTCTTGTATACATATGGATATCTTTGTGCTTAAACAACGTGTTTGTAACACAAAGATTCCTATCCAAACATACCTCAATCAATTTCTCACCATTCTCATTTACCCTTTGATCACCAAACTTTCCTAAAACTCTTTCGCAACCGTTGCGTGACACACCAACCCAGCCATTAAAATCTCCTAACATTACAAGTCTCTCATTCTGATCACACCCATTCACAACATCGTCTAACAGATTCCAAAACTCCTCCCTCTCGGATAGGGATTTAGACATGTCCGGAGCGTATACGCAAATTATGCGCATCCGGACTAGTCCCAATTTCACCTTAATCCACAGGAGCCTTGGACTCACACATTCGTAATCTTTCATACACTGAGCCATCCTTTCAGATATCAGAAGTCCCACTCCTTGGCTAGCTCGGTCACTGTCAGCGACTCCAGACCAGATTGCTGTAATGTTGCCAAGTTGTGAAACTTCCTTTCCCTTACGCTTCGTCTCATTTACACAAAGAAAATCCAGTTTTCTTTCATTCATAATCATACATACTTCATCTAATTTTTCAAACATTCCTCCACATACATTCATCGTACTGAAGCGGGTCTCTTTAGCCCACTTTTCGCCCCGTGAGCAACCATGGCGTGATGAGTGGCGAGCTACATCGCCGCCTCCGTGTTTACTAAAATTTGAACACATATTGGACCCACGAAAAGCAAGGGAAGTAAACTGTCCACCTAGCCAGAGCCCCGCTTGACTAGGTAAGGTTATTTAGTACCCGGAGTGCACCAAGCTCCGGGACGGCGGCACGCTAGCGACCAGGCTCACCCCTGGCCATGCATCCCTCGGCGCGGCAGACCTTGGATTGGTGTAAGAGCGAAGATGGAAAAGCCCTAGCCCTAGAAAAATATAAAAATAATTAACTTAAATGTTTTGAAAAAATGAATTGGTAAGTAATCGCTTAATTGCTGAAATGCTGGAGTTAAATATGTCGAAATCATTTTGAATTTCATTATATTCCCTAGAAACTCGTATTATAAATGAATTCTGCCTGTAGTTGGTTCTGGCCTGAGGCACATGTAATAAAGACCGCTGACGTAATGCCATCGGATTTGTACGCAGCTGTACCTTGGACAGTAACTCAGGACAATTAACCGAACCATTTGCTATCTTAGCCAAGTTACAGATATCTGAAATGTTACGTCTAACATCGAGTGGGACGAAATGATATTTTTTGCAACGCTCATAGTAGCCTGAAATCGATTGCTTACATTTAAAATCCAGATACCTTAGAAATCTCTTTTGAATGGCTTCTATTCTATTCTTATAAATCTGATACCGCGGGTTCCACACAGAGGAAGCGTACTCGAGATGACTTCGGACGTAGGCGCAGTATAATATTTTTATAGTTTTAATATCTTGGAAATCAGATGCAGTTCTCATTATAAATCCTAATGTTCTAGACGCTTTGTTCACTATACTGTTGATGTGATTATCAAATAAAAGATGGTTATCGACAACAACGCCTAGATCTCTTATAAAGTTTACCTTGGTAAGGGTTCGACCATTTAATGTGTAATTAAACTGAATGAGTTCTCTCTTTCGGGAAAATGACACACAGTAACATTTAGAAACATTCAGGTCAAGCTTATTTGTGAGACAATAATTTTGGAAACGATCTAAATCCGACTGTAGGTTGCGGGCGTCACTTATACTTTTAATATATTTTAAAACTTTCATGTCGTCCGCAAACAGAAGTATCTTAGAATGTAAGAAACATTTGTTGATGTTGTTAATAACAATAATAAACAACAGTGGTCCCAGTAACGAACCCTGAGGGACACCAGACGGAATACTTGACCAGCTTGACATAAACCCCTGAAGTGCAACTGCTTGGCTACGATTTCGAATGTATGATTCAAACCATCTCAAAAGGTCGCCATGTATGCCAGATTCAACCAACCTCCTCAGCACAACTTGATGGTCTATACGATCAAAGCATTTTTGGTAGTCCGTATACACAACATCTACTTGTTCACCATTTTCCATACCTTCACTAATAAAGTCAGTCGCTAGTAGTAGGTTTGTCGTGGTCGACCGTTTTTTGAGGAAGCCGTGCTGCTCATCATTAAAATCGTTCTGTAATGCTGCGTACAATTGGTCGTAAACTAGTCTCTCGAGCGTTTTCCCAAAAAGGCATAGCTTAGATATAGGCCTATAATTTTCAACGTGACTTTTATCACCCTTCTTGTGGATTGGTGTTATAAATGCGGACTTCCAAATACTGGGTACAATACCCTCCGCAAAAGATCGCCTAAAAAGAATGGATAGTGGAGCCGCAATACTTTTAGCACAGTTAATAATAAAGATAGGGGGTATATCATCTGGGCCTCCGGATTTATAGGGATCCAGGTTTTTTAATATTTTATACACTTCATCGTCAATAACTTCAATGGCAGATATGGTATTACAAGGGCTCATGGTGGTGTGTTGAAAAGTAGAGCTTGAGTGAGTATCTGAAGCCACGAAATTCGTCTGGAAATACTCTGCAAATAGCTGACTAATTTGTTCACCAATATATGGAGGCAATATAATTGGGACTACTATAAGGTTGGATATAAACCCCAAGTAGCCTGATCTTAAAATTTGTACTGAATGGGACTGCTATGAGCCTTGCAACAATATCACATACAGCCTGACCTAATAACTTGAACTAAATGTGACTGCTATGAGGCTTGCAATAATACCACACGCAGCCTGACCTAATAACTTGAATTAAATTTGACTGCTATGAGGCTTGCAACAATACCACATGCAGCCTGACCTAATAACTTGAACTAAATGTGACTGCTATGAGGCTTGCAACAATACCACATGCAGCCTGACCTAAGAATTTGAACTAAATGTGACTGCTATGAGGCTTGCAACAATACCACACGCAGCCTGACCTAAGAATTTGCACTGAATGTGACTGCTATGAGGCTTGCAACAATACCACATGCAGCCTGACCTAGGAATTTGCACTGAATGTGACTGCTATGAGGCTTGCAACAATACCACATGCAGCCTGACCTAAGAATTTGAACTAAATGTGACTGCTATGAGGCTTGCAACAATACCACACGCAGCCTGACCTAAGAATTTGAACTAACATTCCGTGCAAAATTCACTACTAGGACTATGAGAATCATTAGTAACCAATAGCGATTTAGCTTGATCAGTCAGCGGTCGTTTGGAGTCCAAACACTCCAATGCTCTGAACCGGTTTTCTATAAACTCATTGAACTGTTTGAGTGTGGGCAATTCATTCGAGTCATTATAAGAAATGTTTAACTCCCAATGTTTACGTGTCTCAGGATCGAGCTTGAACGTAACGATGTGTATTATTATAACATCCCATGTACTCACGTTTACATGCAAGTTTTGCAGCGCACTTAAACAATCAGAGGTGTTGTCCAACAGTTCCTTTAACCCCGAAGCAGATTCAAAATTCAAAAGTCTTTGACCAAACAATCTCTTTAGTACACAATTGGCAAGATAGCGTTTATTGTTATAACGTTTTTCAAGTAGTTCCCAACATGCAGTATAATTCGCTTCCGTTATAGTAGTATGCCTAATTAACTGTTCAGCTTCCCCTGTAAGGTGTCCTTTTAGATAATACAATTTTTGCTCGTTATCTAGCGTCTTATTTTTATCTACAAGCGATATAAACAAGTCCCTAAATGTGGGCCATTCGGAGTATTTTCCAGAAAATATTGGTATTGAAACCTTGGGTAACTTACCCAACAAGCAAAATTATCCTGGAATGCGATTTTGTAATGCTATATGGATTTATATAACTCCGAAAATGGTTTTGACGGATGCTACCGCATTTATAACAGCATAAATACATGCTGATTTTACTCAAGTAAGTTTAATCTTGTAATTTGTACTTATATCGGTATATAAGATTATATTTCCTGGCAATTATAGGATGGTGACTCCTATATGGGCATTAAGCAAGAGCAATTGCACTGAAGCATAATTATTATTACTCCTGTAACCCTGACTTATATGCGTATATAAGATAACGTCTGATGACCATTTTAATCTTACTAGTTCTATATGAGCACGTACCAGGCATATTTGCACTGAAGAGTAATTGCACTTGTTATTTTTACTTATAAACTCATATAAGCCAATATTTTATGGCTAATATAAGTGACTAAAAATTAAATTACTGTAAAATTCATTTAATTTGGTTTGGTTTTACATAAGCTTAGAAGGAAGTTTTAAATTAAATTATTATCCACATTTTACAAATATTAAATTAGTAAGATTATAACAGCACTCGGTAGGATAAAATGTTCTCTTTATGGATTTAGTGTATGCCATTTTAATCCTAAATATGTTTATATAGGCATTCTACTTGCTCAAGTAATCTCAAACACTCCTGGCTAAAACTCTTAAAAATCCAATTTTGCTCGGTACGACCGATATAGGAAAAAATACGCTTTATTTAGTTTTGCGAGTTCTATTGTAGGATTTTGTGTCAGCCATTTTGATTGCATACATTTGGTTTTCTTCACAAATATCTAGAAATATTAAAAATGGATATAAATAAGTGGAAGCGGTTCAAAAAGAGTGGATCATATAAAAGAAAAATTAAAAAGACATACCGAGAAATGTTAAACGCAGTGACTACTGAATTTTTAAAACCTGGTGAAGACCATATTGCAAACTCTAGCGAGGGTTCCGGACAAGATATTTCTATTACTACTTTAGATGAAAAAGGTTGGGACTACGAAAATACAAAACCTTTGAGTGATATTGAAAGCGATGGTCAGGAAGAATCATCAGACTATAACAAAAATGTAGAGCTGCGGTATTCTATTAAAAATTGGGCTTTAGATTTTAATATTTCTCATGCTGCGGTTAACTCTTTACTTGAAATTTTAAACAAAAGAATAAGCAATGTTTTGCCTAAGGACGCACGAACGTTACTAGATACAAATAAAGAAATTTTGCACATCAGTGATTCTGCTCCAGGGCACTACTGGCACAATGGGCTCATCAAATGTTTGAAAAAAATATATGAAAATGTTTCTTGTTTGCCAAATGAGATTTCTTTAAACATAAATGTTGATGGATTGCCAGTGTTTAACAGTTCAAGATACCAGTTTTGGCCTATATTATGTACCATCTTTGAAATACCAAATTTGACACCGTTTGTTGTGGGTTAGTTAGTATACAAATGTATGTTTTTAAAGTTAGGTTTATCAGAAACTCAAAGCATGTATGCATGTTTACGTTTTTAAGTGTTTTTCTCGATATGTAGTATAAAATAGTATACATATCTGTAGGTAAGAATTTTGTAATTTTTTATAGAAGTGTATTGTAACCTTATTTTTTTAATGAAAATTAAATGTTATTTTATTCTCAACAGGAATCTTTGCTGGCAATGGAAAACCATCAGATCTAGACGCTTTTTTAGGACCATTAGTAACAGAAATGAAGCAACTACTTGAAGAGGGATTAGCAATAAATAATGTTGCTGACTCAGGCGAAGAAAAAATAGTGCATGTAAAACTAAGAGCTTTCATTTGCGATTCGCCAGCCAGGGCTATGATAAAAGGTAAGTTGAGTCCTTATTATCTTACTTATAAAATGCTTAGCCTTATGTTACATTATGTTATACTTATACGATATTTTAAATATTTTGAGTTCTGAAAATATATTGTCTACTTACATAATTGACAATAATGCATTCTTTATTTAGGTAGGTTTCATTCTACCAACCTGGAAAAGAGATCTTGACTAAATAAAATTATACGTTCATCATAATTATTTGTACTGACAGAATGACTACAGCTAATTTAAATATCTTTACAGGTGTTGCGAATTTTAATAGCAAACATGGTTGCCTGAAATGCACAATCGTCGGTGAATACTCGCACAAATCTAATACTGTAACATTTGTTGGATCTCGAGGTCTTAAAAGAAACAATGACGACTTTCGTTTGAAGAAGTATGGACAACATCACAAGAAAGATTCACCTTTGCTGAAGTTAAACATCGATATGATTGAAGATTTTCCTGTATCGGATTCACTGCATTTAATAGATCTGGGCTTGATGAAAAGGCTTTTGATAGGTTGGAGGGATGGAAATTTTGGCACTTACTTAACGAAATGGAATGCTCAGACCATAGAAAAGGTTAATAGTTTTTTGATAGATCGTAAAATGCCAAAAGAGATACACAGATCAGTAAGGTCGGTTGACGTTCTAGCTCATTGGAAGGGGTCTGAATACCGTTGCTTTTTTTACTATCTCAGTTTTATAATACTTAAGGAAACCTTAAGAACTGAACCTTATAACCATTTCATGCATTTATATTGTGCTATTACCATTTGCTCCAATGAGAGATATTTCTCTTTGCTTCGTGTTGCTGAAGAAATGTTAACATATTTCGTTGAGCAGTTTAAAACTATTTATGGAAAAGACTATATTACTAGTAATATACACAACCTCCTGCACTTGGTTGAAGAGGTAAGAAAATTTGGAATCCTTCAAAACTTTAATGCATATTGCTTTGAGAATAAACTTTACTCAATTAAAAAAATGGTCAGACAAGGAAACAGAGCACTTGCTCAAGTCGCTAACAGAATAAATGAAATGTCTTCAATAGATATAGACAAACTTAAATCAAACAAAAAATATCCAACAATAACGAAAGGGAAAAGCCGAAAATCTCTTTTTGTTTTAGAATTGGGGACGTTTATATTATCAGCCAAAAAACAAGATAAATGGTTTCTGACCAAAGCAAATCATGTCGTGGAGTTTATATCGGTAAATTTTAAGAATATAGAGAACCAAGAGCAAGAAATAGAAATACACGGCTACCATATCAGAGCCACCCAAAATGCTTTTGAGGAACCTATTTGCTCTTCATTTTTAAATATCTTCAAATGTGATTGCAGGGATCTTCAAAAGATTAGAGACGTGTATAAAGTTTCAGACATTAAGTGTAAGCTTGTCAATGTGTTATATAATACAGATTTATATTTGGTGCCATTACTACATACATTATAACATAGGTTAAAGGTTTTGAATAAAAAAAACATGTCTAAAATTTTACATTTCTTTTATTCATCATTTAGTCAAAAGCTTTTGATAATTAGGTAACTAAAAATTAAACTCTGTTGGGCAGCGAACCTATATCTTGGCTTACAAAACGAGTTCTGCCAAATTCGCAAAATAATCTGTTAATTAACTTACATGATTATGTACTTTTAAATAATCAGTCTTTTTAATGAGGCAACTTAATATCATTCCACTAAAAATTACTTAACAGACTGGTAAATTCAACTAAAAATACAATTGACATTTTAATCAGTCTAATAATGAGTCTCTACGATTGTATATTTTTTAAAACTACCCTAACAATTAAAATAAAATAAAACATACATAAACAACCTGTGTCTTTAAAGCTGCCGACAAATCTGCCGCCCCGCGCCGCGTTGCGGTGCGTCCGCGGCGCGGTATTGTTTTGTAATGTATGAGTTACTATAGAACCTGTCACACCTAGACCGCACCGCAAACGCCCGCCGCTCCGGGTTGCGGTGTGACAGTTTCCATAGCAACTCATACATTATAAACAAATACCGCGCCGCGGACGCACCGCAACGCGGCGCGGGGCGGCAGATTTGTCGGCAGCTTAAATGTGCAAATCCTTTCGGGGATTTAATGAAACTGACTGAACAATATTTCCTTTGTAAGGTTGGCCCGAAATTAAAATATATCTAATCTTCCATACTTACTAAAGTCACAAACAGGTCAACAGACTTTGTATGGGAGGTCAAGATTTTTGTTTATATCCGCTATTATTTTTCTTGACGAAGGGATTTGCTCATTTTAAGTAGTACACATTTTATGTAAGTACCTACAATGGGTAGGATGCGTTTTTACAGAAGCAGAGTAAATTAAAGCAGTCAAACTAAGTGAGATTGAGATCTGCTGAAATGAAGCCGAGAATTTTGTCATTGAATCTTCTGTTAAAACTTACCCTACATATATCAGCACGAAAAAACATCTGCATTCGGATTTTTGCTGTTCTAGACAACAAAAAAGGAACCGGGGTATGAAAAATGTTTACCGTGCTGACAGATAAATTCAATTTCTTAACAAGTAACTAGTCTAAAAAAATAAAAAGTAGTTAATAACAATTAACAAAACAATAAAACAATCATTGCTCATACTTGGTTTGCATTAATCATATTTTTAGGTCTTTTAGACCGGGGCTATATAAACAAAATCATCCTTTTTAAAGGGCAAAAAGCTAAAAAAAAAAAACAATGGAAAGTACTTAAACTTAATTGGAAAAATGTGATGATGATGAGACTTTGACATTAATTATTCGGCTGCACAACATCAACAGCAGAATTGGATGGTTGTACAGCATTATTAGCAGAACCAGATGGCTGTACTGCATCAGAACGAGGCGGCTGATGTACCTCCACATCAACCTCCAAGATCTCAACTGGAACTGGTTGTTCTGGAATTGTGACGTTTTCAGAAGTTGTTGCAATCTTATTTCTTTTTCCCTTAACTCTCTGCCTTGAAGCAGACGTCCTCTTATTGCTCTCACAGCGCTGACGAGCATTTTTCAGTATGATTTTGAAAAACTTTTCACATTCTGCTTTTGTGAATGTTTTGTCCGATTCGAAAACAGTCTCAAAAAAAAGCTTATCGTGTTTTTGAAACCTTTGAAACAAATTTTATCCCCATCACTGTCTTTTTTTGATGATCCTGTCCATGAACAACCTTTAAGAAACTCTCTTTCAAACAAGTGATCAATTAGGTAGTATGCGTTCGTACTGCCCTTTCCAGATCCTTTGTTACATAACTTAAGTAATTTTTTTTGGTATTCTTCTTTAAGTTTTGGGTCAGTAAGATTTTTTTCAAAATCATTGAAATCCTCTAAGTTTCTTATAATTTTAATTGCATCATCCTGGTTTAGAGCAGGGGATTTAGAAGATAGTTTTATATATTCATCGAACTGAATCTGAAATTCTGAATATTTTAATAGTAATTTGCTTTGAAGTTCAAACATAGCATTTTGATTATTTAGAATTGTTTTGATATCCTGTTAAATAGCCTGCACATCCTCTTGTATTTGCTGCATTTGCGTATTATCTGGATTCAAGATTAAAAAGCTTTCATTATTAATATTTCCAGTGCTTAGACTTATTTCCTCTGTGACAGTTTTTGGTTCCTGGTTTTGAATTATACTATCGGCTTGAACATATCTTTCATCTGTTGGTATGGTAACTTGTTGAGGCATAGCAACGGTACTAGCTTCTTGTTCATAAGTCTGAAAATATAACAAGTAACTTGTGTAACTTGTACATGATCAAATTTGAGTTAGTGGTATCAGTACTATATGTAAGTATGTTATGTTATTGAATGTAAAAGAATAAATCAAATTTAAGATTGATAAAGTATTTAAGGCAATGGAAAAGAGAAACATGAAAGGATTACAAGGTGAAAAAAGTGTGTCAGAGTAGTAGTAAGGGGTAGTCCCGAAAATTAATCGTGAAAATTAAATTAGTAATCTAGAAAATTTGCTATATTTAACTTACCTCTACCAACTCTTGTGCCATCTTATTATAACTTTTAGCCATAGATTCACTTTGAGTAATAATATCTTGAGATGACCGCTTTGTTTGAAAGCGACGTTCGTTATCGGTCTCGGTATCAGACCGATCACTCATAGCGTCTATTTCATTTTCTGCATCCTTTAACGTTCTTAAATTGCTTCTCTTCACTATACAATTAATAGGTGTCCAAGTTTGGTCTGGATCACAGTTTTCAGCTCTTCTCATTTTATCCTGTTTATTTTTGGGCCAAAACAAAATACCATTCCGCTCCCATCGATCTGGTACAGCCGTCAATCTCAATCTACCTCTTTCCATTGTCTGAACTACTTTATAGGGCATTGTGATTGGTAGTAAAAATCTGAAAATTAATAAATATATAAGTGAGTTTTCGTACATCATATACAGCACCATTTACTTCCTTAAGAATGCTTTTTCTACAAGTAAAATAACTAATTAACAATATTACCAGATTTACAACCCACCCAGAACAGGACTCAAACCCACAACATTAGCAGTTTGCCATTATGAAATCAATAATGAGAGAAGAGAGACCGGAGGCTGGACTATAATGTTTTTATTAGGTAGGTAGTATCCCACTGCTGAGAAAACAGCCTACCTTATGATGTTTTATATAAAGGTAATGTTTATGAATACCTTCCCTTTCTTTCAGTAGTGAACCGACCACCTATGAGTTTGAGATAAGTTTCTACTTTTACTTGAGAAAGGATCATTTCGACGATCAAGACCTCACCTATTTTAAAATTAGATTAAACCAAACCACCTAAGTATAAAATAAATATAATTTGATAATTCAATGAAAAAATACCAAAATTTCAAATGTTACGTTACCTATGACTATGAATATGTATAGATTATACACTAAATTAAGCACTAAACTACGTTCTCACTGTTCGGTTGATTTATTTATACTGATCTTTCGCTCTAACTCTAACACTAAAGGCGATATCAGACGATTCATTTTTTGTTCATTTTCATCTTTCATTCGGTACATTTCACTCGAAATGAAATGTCTGAACAAAAAATGAAAAACGAGTGCCGAATGAATTCATTAGTGAACCGATCCAACAGTGTTGGATATTGGCATCCGGTATCTTTCATTCCCACTCCGAATGAACGAGAAATGAATGGTCTGAACACTGAGAGAACGTTCATTCGGATTCGGCCATTTTTTTTCGAGTCCTGAAGCCGATATATATTTTTTTATTATTATATTTTTTTCTGTGTGTTATAATATTGTTTTCATGCGGCAAAATGGTGTTCAAGTGGAACGATCAAAATGCATTACTTTTTTTGGAGAACTTTAAAAATTATCATTGCTTTGGAACCACAAAATTGATGAATACAAAGACTGAACAATGGGGGCAAACTCTATAAAATCTCTTATTAGTGATTTAAACTTAGAGATTACTGAAGAAGATATTAAACATAAAATAAAAACGAAACTTATTCCAAGACGTACGACTTCATTCGATGACATATTTAAAAGAAAGAACAATGAATGTTCATTTCTGTATCATTTCGTCTAAGCCGTGTGAACATAGAATGAAAAAAAAATGAAGCATTCACTCGAGTGAACAATCATTCGAGTGAACCGTCTGATATCACCTTAAATAAATAAACAAAAGGTAATATGATTTGAGACGCACGGTGATTCCCCGGTACCATGCTATGCTGTAAAGTAGAAGATCGGCAACGTCGCGCGTAGACCACTATAATTTTTATGGCAGCAAACACGACAAACTAAGAAGAAGCAGTTTACGGTCCATATTTGATCGACTCAAATTGACAGCATAATATATGCTCGCACGCAAGTGATTTTGCCCGATCAGTATAAAGGCGACAACGTTCCCAGATTTAATAGCATGACTTGAATCAAGTAGGGTGGTAAAGGAGAATGCTATGCCAGTAGGTACTTTTTGTGATATTCTGTAGGAAATGTGTAAACGTTGATGTAATAATGACTAATTATAAGATAGCTACCTATTTAAATATTTTTTTAATTATAAGTTAATAAAGGAACATTCACTTTTACTCACATAAACTAATATTGTGTGACGTAGATAGTGACATTACATATTGAGTAAATATTATTTACAAATCTCACATTCGTCTGTTGGAAAGTGATCATAAACTGCGTAAGTAAAACAGTTGTCACACCAAAACCAATCTTGATACAGCAATGCTCTAATGCGTTCTTGATTCTTAATAAAATGAAAATTTCTATTGTTAATAGAAACCAGGCTGTGACAACCGGGACATGTCTCAGATAACACGAAATGTGTAACACTCCAAGGCCATCGAAGACTTCTTAGAGATCGAAAATGTTTTTTGGTTAAAAATCCATCAATATCCAGGATTATCGGCATATCGACCTGTTAATTAATTAAATTAAGTCAAATAAAAATAAAGTTTTAACTAATTTTCAATCCTTAAAATATTCCTTCAGTTTATATTTAAAAATTTTCATCTGGGCATTGCGGAACCCTAATCATTAACAATGGCGAATCTTCTTCGGTTTTGAGATAGACCAATATAAAACCTAGATACTTATATTGGCTCTATATAGCACTTAGGAATGCTAAAAAGACTTATTTTAGCTCTATTTTACACCTGGGAATGCTCACCAACAAAATGGCAGCTGCCTGCATAATATTTATGAAATAATATTTAATTCTATTATGTAAATAAGCAAGATTCATGAAGCGCTTAAAAATATTGAACATAACCCTATGAGTTTTCACAGAAAAATCACGATTCCCTGACGTTATTCGCTACACAAGATACAAACGGGACCTATATTATGGCTAACATTAATTAATTCTAAATAATACTTACCTTTAAAGGATAAAGAACAAATATTATTTAAAAAATCCAGAGCGAAACAACGTGCAACACACTCACTTTGACTGTTTACATTACAACGGCTTATATTAGAATTGTTAGGCGCGTATTCATCTTATTTTTGACTATAAGTTACTATATTGACATTTGCAGGAGTAATTACACTGACGTAATTCGATTATAGGAGCCATATAGGCGTATATGGCATTTAAGCGGGCTAATTTAAATGTGCATTAAGTAAAATTTGACTTATATAATGGGCCCTTTCTGCAACTTATATGAGGATATAAGTATCATATAGTCCTCAAGAAATTATGGTTCTAGGATAATTTAAAAACCACTTTTTGCTTGTTGGGTTAACAAAGGAACCGGAGGACTCACTCTCAACAGTATCTTTTACATTAGAATCTTTATTTAAAGCTAACAATTTGTTAATCTCAGTTTTCATACAAGATTTATATATTATGTATGCGTTTTCACATTTATCATAGATATCCTCACTTATATATGAACATTTATCAATATCAGTAATTGAATAGCATTCGTATAATTTCGTGTTATTTTTTCTAAATAATTGCCAATCTCTCTCTAAATTCTCTAACCTTGTTTCAATATATTCGCGATTAACTCTGTCCTTAGGACTTTTCTTATAATTAACATAGCCTTTTTCTATAGATTTAACTAAATCGCGTTGAACATTGATAATACTATCCATTGTTGACACAAATCAATCACAACACAAATAACAATCGCATAGAGAAAAACCACTTTCGCAATATAAGTGAAATTGTGAAAAAATATTACTAAGTGTTTTATACAAAAAGATCTATGAAAAATTGGGCATAGGTTCCCTGTACTTTCATTTTTTAACAACAATATTAAGTCCTAGAACATGCAAGTGAATTATACTAAGTTATTGTTTTCAAAATTTATTCTAAGTTCTCAATTCCCTACATTTTCTTTAAGTTTATGAAGTCATACATATAAGAGTCACTCCATCTTCTTATTAATCCTCGGTTTGAAAACGTCTATTTGGATTCTTCCTTAAGTAATAACATTCGAATCGAAACTGTACTTACAAGAGGCACTTGAGTTCTCACTTTCAAAAGTTTTCATGCTCCTGTGACGTAACAGGGTCAATCCGGCATTTGGTGCAAACTACATGTTCCAATGAATTTAGTATTAAAAATATAAGTAAATTAAAATAGTTTGAATACAAATTTATGCATTTCAGAGTAATAAAGTAGGCGCATAAATAGTTTTGTCTTTATGACTTTCCTGTAGTCTACAACGATCCAAAGACACGTCGAAATTTCATTCATATCCTATGTTCCTGCTCCTGTACCTATACTCTCAAGTCGATGGTCATTACAATATCCGTTTGAGAAATAAAATTTTTAGTGGAATTAAAGGTTTGAGTAGTACCATTTTTTATTTAAAAAGGCTGTATTATTTAAAATACGTTTTTACCAAATTTTATTGAAATGTAATTTTGTCAAAGTATTTTTGTCATTCACATCCGCCTGCAAACTAAAATATTTACCTGAATCAAATCCATCCCTGGTTGGGTCGTTGACACTCGCGCGCGCGACTCGTCACTCAGTCGGCCGTTAGAGGTCAAGTAGGATGGATGTGCGTGAGTGCTGAAGAAAATATTCGCAATCTCCGTGGCAACTACGTGTTTTGGTACGGAGGTAGTGTGATTACCATCCTGCCATTGTTAATGTAAGTATACAGTTTATTTGTACTCGCTTTATATAGTTTTACTAGTTTTGGGTTGGTTTTGCTATAGATTCTTTGTAAAGGTTCGAAAATGCGTAATACGCATACTATGTTCGAAAGACTTCCGAAATTTCATTCGTCTCCTATGCATTACCTTCCGTTCCATCCAAATTTGTAACGGATGGTAATGGTGAATTTCGGATGGTAATGAGATGAAAAATGTTCATGTTGTTTTGATCTGTTTTCCTTTATAGTTATCATTATTAGTTCCCGGATATGTATCTGGTCACTGCATTATATCGGAATTTTTTGTTGAAGGTAGAATTCGCCATGCCGAAAGAAAAAAAAAGATTAACCAAGGAGGAAAAACTAGTTAAAGATAGAATACGCAAAAGAGAAAAATATTCAGAAATAAAAAGCAATCCCGAAATTTATGCTATCCATAAAGAGAAAGAAAGAAGAAGATATCTTCTTAGAAAAGAGAAGAAAAAAATATGTAGCATAAAGGAAATGACGCCAAGAGATCAGAGGGAGCAAAGAAAACGGTGGCGTAAAAATTCAAAAAAATATTTAAAGAAAAAAGAAGAGCAGAGGAAACTTGAGAACATTTTGATAAACGATTCACCTCCAGAAAGCGATAGTGACGTGCAGAATCCTGAGAATAACGAACTTGAACGGGATCCTCTGGAACGTACACCGGAAAAAAATGTTACTGCGAAAAATAAGACAGAAGTCAGCCGCCAGCCTGTTCAGGTATCTGGTGTGATAAGAAAAATGCGTTACAGACATCAAAAAGTGTTAAAAACATTACAAGAAGAAATTGAAAAACTGAAAAAGGAGAAGAAAATGTTAAGAAGAAAATTATCATTTGAAGTTAAACGGAACGTACGTGTAGAGGACACAATTGAAAAGAAAGTCACTGACATTGTCACAGATGTGAGACCAGAAAGAGTTGAAGAAGTTAAGAAGAATCTGCTTTTTAGTGAATCTTTGACACGAGACCTAACAGAAGGGTATAAGACTCTCAAAAAGACGGAAAAACGTACGTTTGTAGACACGGTGATGAAGAATAAAGACAGGCTAAAAAAATACAAAATCTTGAATAAAATGCCCTTCCGGCTAAGAAAAGAGATACCACAGGAAACACCAAACGTAATAAAGACTAAAATACAAAGTTTTTTCGAAGAAGATAACAACAGTAGAGTTGCTGCAGGAAAAAAAGAGTGCATCAAAAGAAAGGGTACAACAAAACAGAAGAGATATCTCAGTGATAATCTGAAGAACCTACATGAAAAATTCTTGAAAGAACAGTGCCAAGTCAGTTATTCAACCTTTTGTAAATACAGACCTTTCTGGGTAGTATTTCCGAATAATGAAAGGGACACATGCATGTGCAAACTTCACAGCAACGTAGATCTTTTATTGAGAGCCTTAAAAAGAGAAAAAATAACAACAGAAGCTTCAGGATCAGAAATGATAAAAAGTCTTTGTTGTGATAATTCGAAAGATAAATGTTTAAAAAGGACTTGTGAACTTTGCAAGAATACTGTTTTGAATTTCATGGAATTCACGAATGACAGAAAAGTGGCATATTACCAGTGGTTGAATGAGAAGCAAAAATACACAGACCGAAGTGGCAAAGAGAAAATAAAAATTGTTTGGACAAAAAAGAAAATTGAAGATTATCCTCGAAACCTCATCGAGAAGTTAGACGCCATACAGAACACATATTTGAACCACTGTCATGCTATTGCCATGCAGTACTTTGCTATAAAAGAGCTAAAACAAAGCATCAAAAATGACGAAATATTGATACACATTGACTTTAGCGAAAATTACTGCCTGAAGTATCATGAAGAGATTCAGTCGTTTCATTTTGGTGGCAGTAGAGGACAGGTGTCTCTACATACAGGCGTTCTCTACTACATAGACAGGGAAAAAAAAACACTTGCAAGTAAATCCTTCTGCACATTCAGCAAAAATTTAAACCACGACGCAGGTTCCATTTGGGCACATTTAACTCCTATATTAAAAATGGCACAGAATCTTGTATCACCGCTGAAAACCGTCCATTTTTTGTCAGACTCTCCCAGCAGTCAATATCGCAATCGTTACATTTTCTATTTAACTGCAAAATTAAATGAAGAAGTTCCTGACTTGGAAAAAGTGACCTGGAATTACCAAGAAGCCGGGCACGGCAAAGGTGCTCCTGATGGGGTTGGGGCTGTCATTAAGCGAACTGCTGATAATTTCGTGAAATTTGGTGGTGACATTGGCTCGTTTGAGGCTTTTACCGAAATTATAGCACAACAAGTCCAAAATGTTCACATTGAAATCATAAGTGAAGACGAAGTAGCCAAAGACAGATTTCCGAAAAATATTCCATGCTTCAAAGGGACTATGAAAGTTCATCAGGTAAAAATAATACTACTGAGTTCTATTAATATTGCTTGTACCATTTTTACATTAAGTTAAAGTTTATTTTTATTTTTAGGTGGTTTAGTGCTCGTCACAGCCTCACATAATTGCACTTCGAAGCCTTAGTTGTTTCATGTGCGAAGACAACTACGTACTGTGTAGCCACGACAAACATTTGGGGAATTTGAATTTTGGTGCATTGTCCAATGAAACCTGTACCAGTAGCCAGTTGGTAGATGCCGGACAAATAGATGATGATCTTCACATTGATTCGCCAACATTTGCGAGTAACATCGATCTGTTAGATGATAATAACCTTCAAATTGACTTGGCCTCTAACATGGACGTATTTAATAACGACACTAATCTGGATACGCCAAGGCCCAAAGTACAAATTTTGTCTGATATACGACTAAACTGGCAGAATCACATGTTTTACAAAAAACCATCTGGTACTTTTAATCCATTTGATCAGCGCGATTTCGAAAAATTTATTCAAGGAAGGTCTGAGGAGCCTTACGAACACACAAAAGAAAACTCAGATGTGGATTATTCTGCTTCCATAGATAAAATATGCGAAAATTCAAACAAAGAAAATGACACCATGGAAATTGATCAACCCCACGAAGAACTTATTAAATCTAATAATTCTTATTCTGAAAATGTCTTGGATGTCAATGGGAAATATGACATAGATGATTGGGTGATCGTAGAGTATAAAATTCGTACTAAATCATGCTATTTCATTGGTAAAATAGTCCAAAAAGTTACTACCAGAGAATACAAATTGCACTTCTTGAAGAGGGCTCAGGGCGTTAAAGAAGGTACAAAGTTTGGTTGGCCAATAAACACTGATGAAGACACTGTACCAGAATCCCAAATTATTCACCATTTGGAGGAACCTCAGAAAAACAGAAGAGGACAATTAATTTTTTCTAAGTTGCCAAATCTTAATTTTAAGTGACGTTTCTGCGTTGTTGATTTAACAATTGATCTCAAATTTGTTCCTATTGAAGTAATAATTACATGTTATTACATGTTTTAACTAGTGATAGGCAGATTACTGTACCTTCTGGTGACAAATTGTTTTTATTTGTGTAGATGTAGTGAAAACAATTGTTTTTATTTGTGTAGATTATTTTAGTTTTGTGATTATTATGATTATTTTTGTTTGATGTTGTTGTTACGATGATTACCTCATAATTTCAATTCTCAATGGCTATTAAGAAAAAACTTGTGAGATTGCTTATTGTTTCGATAAAAATAATTTAATAGAGATTATTGAGTTAGTATTATTACGTTTTTAAGAAGAATGATAATGTTCTAAGCTTTCCTATTATGTTGTTTACGTTTTGAATATTTGTTTTAAAAATGACTACTAGTGATAGGTATATTACTGTACTGGTGAAAAATTGTAGAGACCCGAACGGCCAGCGGAATATTATTTTATAACGATTTTTGTTTGTTTTGAGATAACAATTGTTTTTATTTGTGTAGCTTATTTTAGTTTTGTGATTATTTTGATTATTTTTGTTTGATGTTGTTGTTACGATGATTACCTGATAATTTCAATTCTCAATATTGCAATTAGGAAAAAAACTTGTGAGATTGCTTATTTTTTCGATAAAAAATATTTGATAAGTAGAGATTTATTGAGTCTGCGAAGTATTATTACGTTTTTAAGAAGAATGATAAAGTTCTAAGCTTTCCTATGCTATAATTATGTTAGTCAAAACATAATTATGTTGTTTACGTTTTAAATATTTGTTTTAAAAATGTTTTAAAATTACCTACTAAGTGACCAAAAAATTAAAAGACTTATTCATGGTTGTGAAATAAATAACAATGTACCTTTTTAGATATTATTATGTTATAATTTTGATCTTTTGAATAAAAGTACTGATTTGAAAGAACTTTGTGGACTTAATTTAAACCAACAGTAAATTATTCTCCTCTCTCTTCTTTAATTTTTCATTACCATCTATTATAATTTCATTACCATCGCAAAGTTTCATTCCTTTCCAGACCTAATTCATTACCATCCTGACGTATTTCATTACCATCTATTCCTTAATTACCTTCCATCGTTTTTCTGAGCGTATAAAAGTAATACACAAGTGCCTTTCGCACAGTTTCGTAGCTATATTGAAGCTAAAAAATAGTAAAAGATAAAAATTTCAGAAACTTACATTATTTTTTATTTTTTAAAATTGAACCAAATTTAACGAACTGGCGGAACGACCCAACAACGGCTCCTCGATATGCCGGCGTCCTGTCTCGTCCTCTCGTAACGTAGTGTAGTATTTGCACATACGTCACTTTATCTTGATAGCTCCTCCTTGAATTGATCTTCTCCACACCGTTGAACTGGAGTCTCCGCTGAGTACGGTGCTGCGTACGTTTGTTAGTACGCCAGAGACGATCTTCACTGAACCGCGATCTTTAGAAGTTTAGTACTAAAAACTTCGCAAATCCGGCCTCGTAGGACCAATGTTGCGGATGCCCTATTTGAACTGGAACTGCTGAGGTATTAAATAAAACCAAAGTAGTTTGGACTTGATTGAACTTATTTATTAGAAATTGCTTTTAGCTTATATAATAGAATATAAAAACTTCGCTGCCGCGATGTACAAAATGTACAGCGCCATCTAGTGAAAAACTATGAAACTAGGGTCTTGAACAGTTATTTTTAAATATAATAATGTATAAATTTTTTTTATTATTATGTGAATGTTATTTTTTATAAGTTTCCGTTATTATTATTTATACTGTGATAAGTTAGAAATAATGCTAGTATGTTTATTAAGGTGTTAATATGCAAATAAAATAAATCTCAGAAAACATTACCCCAAAATACTATAATCACCATTCTAAAAGCTACTTTTTAATTTAAAATTGATTACATCAATTTATTGTTTAATTAAAGGTTTACTATATTATTTCCTGCAATCATATAATTATACATACTTGCTCCTAGTATTATACAATCTTTTTTGTTTAATTTTACCTTTTATACTGATGTTTAATACACCGTGAAATCTAAAGCATTGTACTAACTATCAGGGATGAATCTTCCCATTATTACGTATAAATTTTTGTACGGGACTAACTTTGTTACTGGACAAAAAAAACAGCTGTTCCATAAGTGCAAGTTATGTAAATATCATACGGGTCATCATGGGTATAGTGGGGTCTATGTTTGTATTTTGAAAAATAAAAGACAGCACTATTTTGTACATGAGTTTTATTGCATTATTTACTATTGACCTTTAAACAAAATCAGTTTCGTGTGAAAATTTCGAATTCATTCGTCTATTTCAGTCACATTTTTCAAAAGATGATGTATTCGTACATCTAAGTATTTTATATTTGGTTGATTTCCAATTGCATCTTCCAGTGGCCGCAATCCATTTTTCTTGTAGATTCGGGTCTTTAGGAAAACTGTAATGAATACGAAGAAATTTAGATAAATATAACAAATTTATTACTTACTAATTCCGTAGATAACAATTGGAAATCATTCAGCGTCGCTATAGCGCGACGAAATTCATAATATACTCACTCATTAACATCAGTTTACTAATTTGAAAATTTTACCCTAACGACAGGGTAGGATGAAAAGGTGAATTATGGGAACACTGAGATACTGCATATTTTTAGGTTATGCTATTAAAAAATTGCTCAAAATAACTAAAGAAAATGCTAGTAATCTAGTTCAACGTAATTAACATTTGAATCACTTTTTTTCTGATCGCGCAATGTATTTATTATGAATTTATCTGTAGAAAAACATTAAAAAACTCACTCACTTGTGGAAAGTCAATCCTTCGATGTGTTTTTCGCTGTGGTTTCCGCAGCCAAGCACGCTACACCCAACCATACCTCACTAAACAATAACTTAATTAATGGAGTCTCTTTTGTCACAATAACAATATACAAATGAATAAAATCTTTCTCAAAATCAAAAGAAAACTAATATCGCTCACAAGTCGACGCTTTGTTTGTCACAATTTAAAAGTGTGACATCAACAAAACGGGTTACGCGATAGAGATGACAATAAAGATTTGTGTCTCTTTTTAACATATAAGAACTTAAATAAGGGCTTCTCTTTTTAAAATGGATGACGTAACATCGCTTTGTCTATAGTGTTCATAGTCAAAGCATTGTAGTATTTCGTGGTTGATGCACGCGTATTTCAAAATGGCTCTCCATGCGAGTAGTAGTGACGCTAGTGATAGTAACAGTGATCTTGATAAATTTGCACACGTAAGAAGATTTAAAGAAAGAATTAATTTTTCTTATTATTTTAAATTAATATTTTTTTTCCATGTGTCAACTTTTATTTGGAATGTTAATTTGTTATCAAATTTATCGAATAACACGGATTTGTTGTCGGAAATCATTTTTAAGATAGTCATCTTTCTTGCATTATCCATATTTAAATATTATTTTTAAAATAAAAATACTAACACACGCACACAAGAAATGCTACTATTAAGAAGAAAATAACTTAATGGCGGGAATGGATTAAATAGTTATAAATAGGTGTTGTAAAAAAGAGGGCAAAGGCATTTCTATTCAGCCAATAAAAAAGTATCCATCCTACACGGAAGCCGCGGTTTGGACGCGGTTTGGACGCGGTTTACGTGGTACGGTGCACTATGAGTCGTCCTTTAATACCTATATAATGGCAGGCAGTTAATGAGCGTACGTGAAATACATACATAGATTATTATTGTTACTGCTATGCTGAGAGTACGAGACAACGGATAATTCAAATTTAGAATGCCTATATAGACGCATTGTCACGTAATATGTCATTCCAAGCTCTCGATAATTTATCTATAATATTTGATACATTTTTCCCTATGTTTAGTCGTGACAATTCGGTATGCAAAGTTTTACAAAAGTGGTGCTGATTACGAAACCATTTCGAGATATTATGTTTTTAAAACAAATTTTCTTGAAATTAAATCAAACAGAGCTAAGATGACCGTTATTTTAGCAAAAAACTGTAACAGTATTTGACCTTCAGCGTTATGTCAAAGACATTCGTTCTTGCAGTTTATTAATAAAACATCAAAAATCATAGGTTTGTTTAGTATAATATCGAAACAATTTTATTTGGGATCACAAATTCGTAAAATATTTTGCAATTAGTAACATTTTTACTAAACATTTCGCTTTATTTTCATGTCGCTACGTGATATTTTCCATCGATGACGTCATTAAGTACAAAAGTTGAACAATCTTTAAAAAATCATAACTTTGCAATGACTCATTTTAAATGAAAAATATTCAAATCAGTTTTTTATTTTCGTGTTTGCTATCGAATAAAAATATTTAAGAAATACCAAAAAAAACTTTGCATACCGAATTGTAGCACCTGTCATTGTGGTGAAACCTTTGATTAAAATAAAACAACAAGATACGGTACGCACTTATAATTTTCAACTGAAAAGAGGCATATTCACAACTACACAGCACGCACACTCACACAACTGTGTTTGTTATTTAACGTTGTACGCTAACGCACGACAGAGACAAACATATTTGATTCGAAAGTAGCGCGAGCGAGACAAGCGCATGCTGCTGTCGTGCGTCTTCATTCTTAACTTGTCATCGAAAGTAGCGCGAACGGAATCATACTTAACTTGTCGCACATCAAGGTATTGTATATTTCTATCTCACTCTGCAAAATGGCGAACAAAGCAATAAGTGAATTTAAAAATATCATATTCTTTTTAAGTTTTTATGTACTTACGAGTGAAAAGTGATTCAATGAGATTTGTTTTTTCTTTTGGAATAGTTTGTACAACGCATAAAAACACACGAAGGCATTTTTGGTAACCGCTATCTCGCTTAAAATAATAAAACTGTTTCTTCGAGTCACACACCTGTTCCTGTCACTTGTCGATTGCGACTGAGCGCAATTAGGCGACGTTAGCCTGATTTAAAGGATCCACGCGCTAGAGGCGAGTCACCCATCTTCCGTATTTTGTTTTAATCAAAGGGTGAAACCGATAATTCTACATATGTCATATTTTGATACAATTGTAGCACTTGTCGCGTTGGTGAAATTGGAGCCTGGTCGTATATACTACTGTAAGGACGGCTGGACATTGGAAACACGTCAGTCTTAACTATGTATTAATTTGGCTGTATTTAGAGATAACCCGGTCCTGACCGTCAGCACGTACGATACGTACCGACCGTCAGTTCACTCGTTCTACTCATAGCTGAACTGTATTAACCAATGTTACATACGGTTTGGGATAATCACGATGTATCTGTTGGTAAATTCAGCTGTTCTATACTACTACCAAAAGCGTATTAGGAAAAGGAAAGTATTTGCTCCCACAGCGGTCTTCTACGCGGCTCACACACTGACAAAGCTCGGCACGGGCAGGCATGGGTGTAGGACATTCGCCCGTGCCCCAGCTGCTTCTCGAGGGGGAACGCTCCCATCGGTCATCACCATCAACTTTCAAATGTGGCTGAGAATTTTCTAGCTCTGACTACCCCTTATGGATTGGATGGGATTTATGGCAGTAAGTGTATGGATATACGTATGTATGTGTTATCCAAACTAAAAGCTTCTATCTGAGGTTGAACCGCGATCATTATTCATATCTTGAAATTGTAAATAATTATTTAGTATTAAAATAGTAGCTGTGTCGTGTTGGCTTACAAGAGTACTACCCCATTTCCTCCTGTGTGTGTTCATAGGAGGTGGCTTAGGGTATAGGGGGCTTTTTAAGTGATTTTTGGGCGATGCGGTTGGAGACCCATCACCAAAAACTTTTGTTTTAATTAGACTTGGTTGTACATGAAACCTCTCTTACTAATCAATCAAAAAAAGAAAAATTTCGATACCAGCAGGACTTGAACCCGCGACATCCCGGTCTAGGCCCCGGTCGCTGTGCCAACTGAGCTATGGTGCCAAGTAACTTGCTTCTTAACATCTTCTGGTGTCGTCCTTCACCTCCAAAGATTTGTTTTTTACAATCTCTTTATTTTAGGATCCTTTGTCACATGTATCAATGTCGGTTCCATAATACCACTGTGTTACAATCTTATCCCACACCACATTCAAAAGGGGCTAAGGAATTTCTTATTCCCAAGCGCTGGCTACTCTTTCTAGAGATTTATAGCCGCTTGTATGTATGTATTAAAATTTAGAGTTCTAAAGAGACATTTTAAATTACTTTTTGGGCGATGAGGTTGGAGTCCCATTAACAACGATACTTTATTTCTACCATCTTGTTCCAAATGTGGCTGAGGGTTTTCTAGTGCTGAAGCTCTGTCTACTCCTTTTTGGGATTTATGGCTGTGAGTATATGTATGTAAATGTAAACGTATGTATATTACATGGCAATGTCCAAAGAGGACTACCAATAGACCAAAAATGTGCTCGAAGAATGTCCTTAGTCTGAAGAATAAAAGTATTTGTATGAAAGGATTCATGAATGTAGACGAAGCTCCAGAGGTCCAGGAATGTACAAAGTGGCGATCGATAATCTCTACCTACCCCAATAGGAGCTCAGTGCGTGAATATATGTTTGTATGTATTTCAGTAACACTCAGATAAGTTTTTTAAAATTTATTTTACTTTGATTAGTAAAATTGCATAAATGTTAAACGCGTTCATTTTTTCCATTTCAAACTGGCCTCTTTGGTACCTTTTACGTCAATGCCTGCACAACATATCGCTAGGCTTGATCCCGTCATGGCCAAAACCTGTAGAAAAAAAAATCTTTATGTATAAAAAAATCGATTGAATTCACTATACAACAATGCCACTGCTATCTACTAAAATCGGTATTTAATTAAACAGCTATTCCAAGTTCACGCTAAATATAAATTTTTACTTACATGCTTATTGATACTCACAGCTTTATATCCCTAGAAAGGGTAGCCAGTTCTTCAGAATTTTATGTAATTAGTTTAATATTATATAATAAATTGGATAAACCAATGGACATGACTAATCTAAATAACTATGTAATTCAGTACAACATTACACAATGGTTACAAGACATAGATTATGAATCCACAGAAGATATTATAAATAAAATAAAACAGTATATAAATCCGTCTCTCTCTCTCTCTCTCTCTCTCTCTCTCTCACACACACACACACTCATACACACTAACACACACCACAACAAAGCATGATAGCCAAAGTTATATATTTTTTTGTTAAATTAAGAATGAAAACTGCTTCTTAAGATAAAGGGCACCCTTCTCGTTTGAGGAACCGTGACTTATTATAGAAAAAGATAAAAGTAGCTGTATGTGTGTTATAAGTATTGCTGTGTAGTGTCGGCTTAGAATAACACTACCCCATTTCTACCCGTGGGTGATCGTAAGAGACGACTAAGGGTATAAGGGCTTTTCAAGTGATTTTTGGGCGATGTGGTTCGAGACCCGTCGCCAAAAACATTTATTATTACCATCTTTTCCCCACTCAACTTCCAAAGTGGCTGAGGAATTTCTCATTCCAAAGCTCTGGCTACCCCGTTTAGGGAATTATAGCCGTGAGTATATGTATGTATGTAAGTATTGCTTGTAAAGATCATAGTTTTATAATTTGTATGTTATTCTATGTAATTATAGATGTTCCCATGTTATGTAATTATATATGATGTATGTAGCTTATGTTGTAAATTTTGGCCGAATAAACTTATTATTAAAATTAATTAATTAGGCTGTACAACTATGGAACGGTCTTCCTGTAGAGGTGCGATTAGCCAAGTCTCTCCCTATTTTCAAGAACATGGTAAAAAAACACTTCCTCTCTGAAACACTATAATATTATTTGTGTTGCATACAAAAGTGTATATATTCTATTATATATGTCGTAAAATGTATATATGTATTTTATTTAAAAATCTTTATATATATTGCATATGTATTGTATTTATTGAATATTATTTATTTTATGAGTAACTATATGTAAGTGTGTTAGAACTTAATAAATATTTAGTAATATTTAAAATAGTTTGACGAATAATTTTAGTTTTTAAGCAAATCAGTTAAATTTATTGGACATCTACCGAACATGTTTTTAATCCAGCAAATCTTTCCATTCTTGGGTTGTCTGGAAGAGATCGCTCTTAGTGATAAGACCGCCAGTAGTACTTTGACTTTTGTACCGATATTTTTTTTGTAATTGTTGTTTTTTTTTTGGGATGTACAATAAAGAGTTTTTATTATTATTATTATTAAAAAAAATGAGTCACTTTTTTAGGGTGAAGAAAGGGTAGTAACGTAAAGGTTCTTGGTAATGGATCTCCTGTTGAATGGATGAATGATGAATGGATCTCCACCCTCATTGCCCAATAATCACTTTAAATACCCCAATAAATACCCTTATTCGCCATTTACGAAGACCCATAGGAAGAAATGGGATAGTGCTATTCTAAGCCGACATTACACAGCTTCAAATTAAACAATAATATATGTAATTTAATGTTTTTTGGACATGAATTCCTCATGTGGGGATTATTACTCATAAATAAAAGATGTTATTAAAGGAAAGAAAAATTTCGACACTGGCGGGGTTCGAACCCGCGACCTTCGGGTATACGCCCCCGTCGCTCTGCCAACTGAGCTACAGTGTCAGTTGGCATCCAGCGCGAAATTTCTCTATCCTTTGTTTCTTTTTTACACGTTCAAGTAGTGTTGGGGGCGTATACCCGAAGGTCGCGGGTTCGAACCCCGCCAGTGTCGAAATTTTTCTTTCCTTTAATAACATCTTTTATTTATGAGTAATAATCCCCACATGAGGAATTCATGTCAAAAAACATTAAATTATGTGATAGTTAGGCGTTTCCAACATTTGCATTCTATCTGAAAAGGTAGACAAG